>JAQFXT010001734.1:0-15549 GCA_034683725.1 Strigamia crassipes
ATTTTAGACACAAAATTGAAATTTTAGACACAAAATTGAAATTTTAGACACAAAATTGAAATTTTAGACACAAAATTAAAATTTTAGACACAAAATTGAAATTTTAGCCACAAAATTGAAATTTTAGCCACAAAATTGAAATTTTAGCCACAAAATTGAAATTTTAGACACAAATTTGGGCGCCGAATCACGCCCGCTGAATTCTCAGCATTAAATCCAATTATCCATCCAACAAACATAAACATTTTCCATCATCACATCACATTAGCCACCAAAACAAAAAAATGCACCACCGAACCGAAATCACCAACCAAACCCCCCCTCCCCCAAAAAAAAACCAAAAAGAAAACCCAAAAAAAACCCCAAACGTTTTTTCGGCTTTGGATTTTGGTTTTCCAGGTGTGTCACAACCTAAATGTGACTCACGAGCGACGGAGCATGCGTCAGCGCCGAGGTGCGCGTCCATTAAGCGCCCTCTCTCTCCCTCGTTGGCTGCCACCTGATCACTCGTCAGTGGCGTCGTCGTGCGATGCGGCTTCGTCTCCCCTTCCCCCATTTCATTCCTCTCCCTACCCCTCCCCTCGCGGCTAAACGCTTTACGTAATTCAGGACGCAATTACGTCGACTCTGCCTCAGAACACAACGTTCCAACGCATATTAAAAATCTCTTGAATGGACGTTCCCCTCTCTCCTAGTCCTAGTCCGCGTCGCTCAATGCGCGTCGTCTCACTCCGCGCGCGTTTTCATCATCTTTTCTTGTCGCGTCCGTTGTGGGTAGCGACGCGGCATCCGGGTCCGCACTCACTCTTCCCCAACACCCCTCTCTCACCTCAATTTACGATGCACTTTGCAATGCCATTTTAATTAAACGGCCTAGCCTTGGAAATAGCGTCTTTCCCCCCTCCATCCAAACGACCGCCATGTTGGATTTTTAAGGTGTCGAAAGAGTTGTCGAAGAAATCGATCCGCCATTTTATCACCGATAACAATTTTTCGCGGCGTTCCGAATAACTATAAAAGAAAATATTTTTTTATTTTTTGTTTATTTATTTATTTTTTTTTTTGGTGGGGAAATATTTGGCGGCCATTTTGTATTTTTCGGCATAAATTGATTAAAGGCGTGAGACATAGGGGGTTGGACGCGGGAATGGAGGGAGGGACGCCATGGGGCCCGTAAATCACAGCACGAGATAACGATCGCAGTGAGGAAGGGGGGGGGAGAGGGTGGGTGCCACCAAAAAGGAAGGGGGGAGGAGAGGGAGGGTGAAGGGGTGTATTTGGCACGCCAGTTGCCGCAGGCGATTTGTCGGGAGCGAGGAACGCGTTGCCAGCATCACAAAACGACAGAGGAAAAGAGGAAGAACCGGACGAGTCCACCTCAGATTTCAAAGGGCGATTCATGACACGTCACTTCCGGTCAAACAACTCGCGCATATCGCATTGCACGCGGAATCGCATTTCAAAGTTCCCTCGAATGTTTCGCATGGTTTTCCGCTTTAAATACCGCACCACCTGGCGGCGAATTAAACGACGAAAATTATCCCGCACGAAATTCATCGATTTTTTTCAAAAAATTTTTTTTTCTTTTTTTGCGTTTTAAATTTTTTTTTTGGATATTGTTACGCGTTACTGGTCTGTTAAATTTTTTTTCGGGCTTCGGTGCCCCTCCCCGTCCTCCCCTCCAATAAACCCGCGTGTTTTTTCAACCCAAGGGGCATCCACGATGAACCATGGCGTCCGATCCATCATTTTCCCCGTCCCTTCCATCACGGGTTCGTTGCAATTCGAAAGAAGACGAAGGGAAAAAAAATTCTTTCTACAACATCACGTGACGTTGGTTGAATCCCGAACGGTGCTGATAGTGCGAACGCGTCTCCGCTTGTCTGGGCGTCACGCGGGTGTCGTCGACGCACCTGACGACAGCACGTTCGCTCGCGGGCAATGCTTATCACGGGAGACGCAGCGGGCGATCGATTCTTCCACCCAATACGGCCTCCTATCATTTCCGCCACACTAAGCCGATAAACAGCGGCCGAACGAACGCGGCTTTCTCTCTCTCGCTCGGCCCTCGCGTTCGTTAACGACCCCCAGGTGCAACGGTGAGGTGTGGACGCCCAAAGAAATGTAGAGCGTTGCGTTGCGTTGGAATTCGCACGATTCGCTTGTGCGGCTCCGCACGCAATATCGTTTGGTTCGATTTTCGAAAGGGACTTTCGTCACGCGACGGCACCTCGAGACGCGAACGTGAATTAAGGGCGAAGGGAAGGGGTTTCGAGTGTCCTTTTTTTTGGGGTTGGGGGGAAAAGGCGATTTTTTTTTTTTTTTTGTCGTCGTTTTCTTTTTTTTTTTATTTTTTTTTTTTTTTTTTTTTTTTTTAAGATGTAAGTTAGGGGGACCGAGTGCAGCGCGGCGAATGCTGATCACGCCACCAGTCGACCGTAAACGGGGCCGCGGAGTTGGGGTCGCAGGTTGGGTTGAAGTCGACCTGACGAGACTGAAATTTGAATTCATTTCTTTCGGTTTTCTTTTTCTCTTTTTCTTATGTTGTAAACGGTGAAAGTGCAATGTGTTTAAAACATTTAATGAAGATATTTCGATTATTTTGATTTGTCATTTAATTATAGTCAAATTTCAAATTTTAACGTGAGAAATTGCATGTTTAACGTAAAAAATTGCATGTTTAACGTGAAAAATTGCATGTTTAACTTAAAAAATTGCATGTTTAACTTGAAAAATTGCATGTTTAACGTGAAAAATTGCATGTTTAACGTGAAAAATTGCAGGTTTAACGTGAAAAATTGCATGTTTAACTTGAAAAATGCATGTTTAACGTGAAAAATTGCATGTTTAACGTGGAAAATCACATGTTTAACTTGAAAAATTGCATGTTTAACGTGAAAAATCGCATATTTAACTCGAATAATCGCATGTTTAACTCGAAAAACCGCATGTTTAACTCGAAAAACCGAATGTTTAACTCGAAAAGCCGAATGTTTAACTCGAAAAACGCAAACAATTGCATTGCATTTTTTTTTTTGTTTACTAGAAAATGCTCGGAGAATCGCATTTTTAACTAGAAAAACTCGAACAATCGCATTTTTAACTAGAAAACGCTCGAACAATTGCATTTTTAACTAGAAGACGCTTGAACAATCGCATTTTTAACTAGAAAAAACTCGAACAATCGCCTTTTTAACTAGAAAACGCTCGAACAATCGCATTTTTAACTAGAAAAAACTCGAAATATCGCATTTTTAACTCAAAAAACTTTTCAAATCGCATGTTTAATTCGAAAAAACTCTTTAAATCGCATGTTGAACTCAAAAAAACTCTTTAAATCGCGTGTTTAACTCGGAAAAACTCTTTAAATCGCGTGTTTAACTCGGAAAAACTCTTTAAACCGCATGTTTAACTCTAAAAATCACTAGTTGGACAGCAGAGGAACTTGGTTTTGTTTATTCCTTTCCTTTCCTTTCCTTATTATCGCATTCGCACGCAAATCAAACCGAAAGAAAAAAACACTCGGAACCTGCCGAAACCGGTACACCGAGGAAGCTGTTGAAATGACGTCACATTAGCGCTTGTTCGAAACGCTAAATCGATGAAAGAATCGAGAGCATCAACCCTTTCGATGTCCACGTGTCGACGTTTTGGAATGCTCAACACGGCTCGAGTTCGTGGACCCGATCCTCGCGATGCCGATCTCGTTTACATGGAGATGGCGTTCTTCCGGTGGCCTCGCGCCACCCACGGCGCCATCCCTGCGCGTCTCACCCCGCGGTGATGGAAGGGAAAGGGAGGCGGCTCGAGGGGAGTAACGCCGAGCGGCCACTTCTCTGTGCTGACCGCCTGGGTGCGTTCCAAATGGGTCACCCGTGGCTCGAAGAGTGAGGGGCCTCCTGCCAGCGTCCAATCAAATTACTCCCCCGCCAGATTTCATTTCCGGCTCGCGACCGACCGCGGTGTGAGCACGTGCAATCAGGCAACGCCCTTCGTCTCGCGTCTCATAAAACGCCGCAGAAATTTGGGTGCAGGGGCGAGGAAACGCGAGCGGAGAGCGAGAAGGGGAAGGGAAATTGGGAAGAGAGAAAGGGACGAGAAAGAGAGAGAGAAGAGCATATCCATAAAGCGAAACGTCAAGGGACGCGACGCGAGTTGGACGCTGGGCAATCGACGAGGGCGTTCCGAACAACTCCCACGCGATCCGCCTCTTCCCTTGTGGCAGGAAATGGTTCGTTGTAATGAGTTTGTGAGGGCTGCGAGAGCTGCGAGGGCTGCGAGGGCTATGTGTGTGTGGAAAGGAAAGTTTCATATTTCGCATTCCTTTCTTGTGTTTTTATTTCTTTTTTACAGTTTTTGCTCTTAAATAATTTAACGAAACAAAGGTCGAGTGTGGAGAGGAGTCGGGGGGTGCGGGGGGCCGCGAAAAAGTTTGGAAAATTTGGAAAATGGAGGAAAAAAGAGGCAGCGTTGGCGTTTATCACTTTGACACGTATGGAAGAGACGAACGTCGAGGGAGGGAGAGGAGAGGAGAGGAGAGGAGAAGAGAGGAGAGGAGAGGAGAGCGCAAGAAAATGGAGGTGGGGCGGTGGGGAGGCGAGGCGAGGCGAGGCGAGGGGGAGACGTGGATGGGAAAGAGAGACGCGCGCGCGGCATTCGGGTTGCGTTCATTCGCGAGGCAGGGGGAACGCGGAGCGCGGTGCCCGGCAGCCAGGGCGTCTCTATCGAACGGCGCGTTTAATTCCGCCTTGCATCCTGGCACGCCCTCTAGTCGACGGGATGGGATGGGAGGGGGAAGAGGGAAAGAGAGAACGACGAACACACGGTGCCGCCAGCCAGGACCTCGTTACAACGAATTGAGTCTGTTGACAGCAGATGGGAGGACGCGATGAGCAAACGCCGACCGACGATCGCAAAGTCGAGTGTGCGACGCCGGTTCAAGTGTGGGGGGGTGGGAGGGGGGGGCAGGGTGCGAATTGTGGAGCTGAGGAACGCGCGCCGAACGTCCCTTGCGGTCAACCAGTTGACCAAAACGTATTCTCGTAAGAAACGCGCGTGTCTGGATTTTGGGTCTCGCTTCTGTTGATCGCAGCAGCGCTCGAACGTGCATTTCATTTCGATGACGGCGCTCGCCCCACCGCCCTCGTTGGCTGCCCCCCCTCGCGTCCTTACTAGAGCGAGTTGCGAGCGCACCTCGTTAGAAGGCGCTTTTCGCGCCCACCCCGATCGGTTGGCTGCATCTGCGAATGGATTCGCCCGTGGACAACGAGCAGGCGAACACCTCGAGGGACCCTGGTCTCTCGCCCGTGTCTCTCTTGTCAGGGGTCGTTGTGTGGAGGTCGCAGCCGTTGCTAGGCGACAGATGGCAACGACGTGAGTGTCATCCAATTACTCTCGCCATCGAGTCGGTGCGTGGTAAACATCTTCCAAACTCAGACCACGACGCCTAATTACAATTTTCCTGTCCCACCCTTCGGTTTTTTTATCCCTTCCTTTTTTTAATTTTGCAGTTTGCGCCTTTTTTTAACGTCGAAATTTCGTACTTTTTTTAGCTGTTTCGGCTTTTATCGTCAAAATTTTGCATTGTTTTGGTTTTTTTTATTGAGATTTTGTGTTGTTTTGGTTTTTTTCATCGTGATTTTGTATTGTTTTGGTTATTTTTATCAAAATTTTGTATTGTTTCTTTCATTTTCATCGACATTTTATGTTGTTTCTCTATTTTGTTATTAAATTTCGCACTTTCCTCCATTTTTTCCGTCTAAATTCCGCACTTTTTCATCCAAATTTTGGATTCTTTTTATTTTTCTTCCAAATTTTGGACTTTTTTTTACTTTTCTTCAAAATTATGAACTTTTTTTAAAAATGTTCTTTCAAATTTCGGATTTTTCCATTTTTTCATGCAAATTTTACATTTTCTCTCATTTTTTCATGTAAATTTCGCATTTTCTCTCATTTTTCCATTAAAATTTCGCACTATTTTCCATTTTTTTCATCCAATTTTTGCACTTTTTAATTTTTCACTTAAATTTCGCACTGTTTTCCAATATTTTCATTCAAATTTCGCTCTTTTTTCATTTTTTTTATCCTAATTTCGCATTTTTTATATTATTTCATTCAAATTTCACACTTTTCTTTATTATTTGCATTTAAATTTCGCACTTTTCCCCATTTTTTCATCCAAATTTTGTCTTTTTTCTCATTTTTCATCCAAACTTCGCACTTTTTCCCATTTTTTCCGTGTCTATTTTTATATTTTTTATTCCACTACGTTGATCTGAATCTCAGTTTTTTTTTTCTTTTTTTTTTTTCACAGTGCAATGTTACTCGGTGTGGTCGTAAATCTCACAGTTGGTTGTAGTGAGGTCCGATCGGTGGGCGTTATCTGAACGCGCGATCGACTGCTAGTGCCGCGAGCGAGGCGCACGCCGCCCTCTCCTCGCTCGATGGGGCGCGCGACGCCGTCTAATCCTGCGGCCGAGGCTCGGCGCCCCGAGGGAAGATGAAAGCGTTCCAGCCGCCAACGCTCAACCACCCTCATCTCCCAACTCCCCTTTACCCCGTATCCACCGAACTCGGCGTTTAAAGTGGAGGGTCCAGTTCTGCAGGTGCCACGACTTTTAATCGCTGCCAAAAATAATTAAAAACGAAAACAAAATTTTCCCCCCTCTCGCTCTTTGTTTCGCAGTTTCACCGCGAGTTGTCGCGATGCAACAAAAAATTTTTTTTAAAAAAACAACATGGCGATTTTTTAATAAAAACAAAATCCCCAAAAAAAAATATTTTCGTTTATTTCTCGCGTTTTCTCGCTTGGTTTCGTGAAAGAAAGAAATTTGCGATTTCCTTTGTCACGCATACGGTCCCTAACTACTTCCGGTGTCGTCTATTTCCGTTTATACCGTGACTACAACAAACGATCCACTTTTCTTCATTTTATTTATTTATTATTTATTTTTTTTTTCAAAAAAACTTTTTCATTTTAATTTTTTTTTTTTTTTACGCTGGAAAAATAATGGATCAAATCAAATACATCAGCGTTCTCTAAGCGTTCTTTAAGCGTTCCCACCACTTTTATTTTTATTCGAAAAAAAAAATTTTTCACTTGTTTGATGCTCTTTTGTTCTTTTCCTCTTCGATTAACCGTGCATGGGCGTTTCCTCGACACTAAATTGGCGTGCCGTTTCTACGCATGCGCAGCTCGATTTTCCTATAGATTCGCAACTTTTTTCCTCTCTCTCTCTCTCTCCGTGTTGTCTCTGCTTCTTTGGCATTTGCAGGCATTGAGTGCCGTCCATTTTGTTTTTCTCGTGGGAGTTTTGAGTTCGAGTCCCCCTAGACAACGCACTCGTGTCTCAATTCGACACGAAAACGCACCATGTTTGTCTTAAAACGTGAAAAGGTCGTGAAATGGTTGTCTCGCATCCACCAATCCACTCTACGACTAATTGAATTTACAACCGAGTGAGACGCTCGACGCTCGAAAGGTGTAAAACACCTGACCCAACATCCTAAAGACTCCGGCTAAGTGCTGGCCAAAAATGCAAGCTTCATTAGCGATCAAATCGATAATATTTCGGTTTGGCGCTAAATTTATGCGATATTTTACGCCGGATTTGCAAAACCGTGGAATTATTTCGGCTCGAAGTGCGAAAAAAAAGTCGAAGGAATATTTTTTTTTTTCATTTTTTTTTTTCGTTTTTTTTCTTGAAAAAAGAACCCAGTCTTGGGTTCGACTGTATATATATGGCTAGAAACGTGATGATCGATAAAAATGGTTGATCTATAGAGGGAAAATAGTGAACGTTAAAATACACGCACGGAACGTGAAATTTCACGTGAAATTGACATTTATTTTGCGAATAAAATATTTTACGGTTGTGCTTATACTCGTGCATGTTTTCTTGGTGTAAATAACGAGTTGATAAACTAAAAAAAACGAGATAAAACGGAAAAATCGACGGATAAAAACACGAAAAACAGAACCCAGGTTGATAAAATGATGAAATCCGTCAGGAAAAAAATTGAAGAATTCGAAATTTACTTCGAAAATCGACGAAAAAGTTGAATTAAAACGCTTTTTTTAAAATATTTTTTTACGTCAAATTTGATTCGAAATCAATAAACATCGAGAGAAATTTGAAGTTTAAAGGCGAAAAAAGTCAATCAATTGATCAGAAATCGATTGTACAAATCCGCGGCTAAGCGGCTGCGCTCGTGTTTACCATTTCTCGGAAGAATGAGGAGGCTGCCGAGTGTCGACGGGGCGTCGTCTATCGATCGACGCGTGGGCGAGCGTCTGCTTGTTAGGCGGGTAGCCAGGTGCGGCTCGTTATCAGCCCGCAGGCGGTGCCTACCCCCCCACACCCAATATGCGGTGGCGAAACACCGACAAATGAGAACTCCCTCAGTTTTCCACTCAAAGGGTTGAAATTATTTCCGAATTCGACCCACTAACCCCCGGAAAAATAAATTAAAACTAAAACTCTCCAAAAAAAATTAAAAATTAATTTTTCTCCCATTAAAAAAAAAATAAAAATAAAAAAAAATGGCGGAGATGGAACGCGAAAATTTGTCACGGTCCTTCCTAGTCGGGTTCATTCATAGTCCGCCCCTTATTCCTTATTCCTTCCCCCTCTTTCGAGGGTTGAAAGGGAAAAGTAAAAAAAAAAAACAAAAAAAAAAAAAAACGCTAATCTCGGCCATTTTGGATTCCTCGTGATTGCCTCCGCGCACTCGGCAGATAACGCCCACCTCCACTCGCACCCTTCCTCTCTCTCTCTCTCTCTCTCTCCACGTGCTGCTGTCGGCCCCGGTCACGCGAGGCCATCCTCGCCACGATCGGCGGAGCGCGGCCGCTGGCGCCTTGCCAAGCATTCGCACTCCACCCTCCACTTTTCTCCTGTTCCACCCTCCATTCGGAGTTGAAGGGGAACGACTGAGGACAGACGCTGCCCACAAAACGCCAAACTTGACACCGTTTTACGGCCAAGGCGGCGGATTAGGCTCGCGATTTTATTTCGAGGTGTCGAATTTTACTTCTATTTATTTTCTGTTTTTTAACGAAATCATTAGGTGTTTCCAAGGTTTTTTTTTCTGCTAATTTAGTTTTTTGGTGTTTTTTTTTTTTTTTTTCTGTGGATGCTTCGTGCGTGTAAAATTGTTTTGTTTTTTTGTGTTTGTTTATAGTTGTTTTGGGATTTTGATAGTAAATTGCAATTAAAATTCCAAAATTTTCACCCATGCGAATAATTCTGGTTCGCCGCTTTGAACACAATTTTGCTTTTACTCACGTTTTTTTTTTTTTTTGGTGTGGAGGCTTCACCTGCAAGCGTTGTAACAATTCGAAGTTCCAACTTGTGCGACAGCCATTTTGAATTTGGTTGTACAGACCGAAACGAGGCAATGGCACATTTATACCGTTTGAAACCACTGAGTGTAGTGTGACTTTGCGTAAAAACTAATTACCTTAAATCCTCGTGGCGGATCGAGACTTGCTTAGTGGGCCTGCCAACATACCGTATTTCTTGGACGTCGACAATTAAAGCTGCCCTCAATTATTGTATTTGCAATTATAAGCCGCAACCTTTAATCGAAGAAACACAGTATTTTATACACACTCATAAATTTTTTTTGGGGGGCTCCTGTTGTGACGGGGGCCCTGAGCTTAAACTTTATTTGCTTAAAAGTAGATCTGCTTTTTGTAATACCCCGCGTGTTTGTAGAAACAATATTCGTACGCAGGGCCGCTGAGAGCGCCAAAGTTTATTTTATAGACGGTCATTTTTTCGACAGACTAGATAGACGAGTCATTTTTTCGACAAAATAAAATTTTTTTTATTTTTTATTTTTTATTTTTATTTTCGACTGTCATATTTTCGACACATTTACATACCGCGACAATCAACCTCGCACCACCAATGTCGTAGAGTCATGGCATTTTAGCTTAAACAATATTATTGGCGCCATACATGTGGGACTCTACCGTATGCTGAAAGCCCTGCAGAAACAGCAAGCAAGCACTGAATCGAAGTGCGAAGGTATTTGTCGAGGTGTACCAAACCCCAAAAAAAGTCGAAAGCTTATACAGCGGGAACTTCGAATTCAGACTTTAATGGATGGTATGCGCACAATGAATGTGTTGACATTTTTACGTGGAATTGCTTATAACTTTCTAATGAAGTGAACCAATCATCTACTTTATTCTAATAACATTACCAATAAAAATTTCAAAAAAATTATAAATTTCAAAAAAAATTGTTATTTTTTTGACATTTATATTTGAGATGACATATTTTCGAACGGTACGTTTTTTCGAAAATTATGTCGAAAAAACGTACGTGTCGAAAATGTGTCGTCGAAAAATTTACTGTCGAAAAAACGTTGTCGAAAAAATGTACCCTGGGAACCCAATCTGGGCTTTTGCATCTAGCACAGGTCTTCTGAATTTAGCACGGCCCTGGGAAAAAGTTATTAGTAGGGCCCCAAAATATTTGCAAAATTAATTTTTTTTATCGGAAAATCGTATAATTTTATTAAACATAATTTACAAATATTAAATACACACACCATAGTTATATACAGACAACAACAAAATTATATCGCATTTGCTTAGAAATTTGACAATGCGGGGGCCCCGCTCTGAGGCCCTATCTAAATTCGCCATTGGAAAAACCACAGCTGTTGCGGTTTCTGTTTTTCCAGTTTTTGATGATGGTTTATGGCTGTTTTTGCTGTCCACTCTGTTTATAGAAACACCATATACGGTAAAAACAGAAACTTTGAACGCTTCTATCGAAAACATGTATTCCAATTGGAGTTGTTATACAACAAGAACTTAATCGCTTGGCAACAAAAAAAAGTCTGTTTTTTTTGTTTTTTAACGCAATATTGAATGCTTTTGTTGCGTTTGAACGCTCGAAAACGTTTAATTCATCACTGCAATCGCACAAAAACTCATGATTTTTACATCTCCTATTGATTTATCATTTCACTTAGAAATCTCAACATTTTAATTTGTCATTGTCTCAACACCAACAACTTTCCTACACAACAACTTTTCCAAAACCCCGAGAACAAAACAACAATTTATCAACACAATCTTCGTGACGTCATAAAACGTTCCAAATCGACACCTAAACCAAAAAAAAAAAAAAAAAAAAAAAAAATAGAAAAAAAAAAAAATAAATTTGTCGCATAGCAGCATGCTAATTGAGGCGGGCTTTAATCCCTCGTCCATGAAACGCACATCGACGAAACGCAGCTGCACCTCGACCTGCAACGTGAATTAGACAGAAAGTTTGTGCGCGATGATCACCATAGCAACGGGCTGTATGTGTGGACCCTGCGTGTCCTCTCGTGTCGCTCGGGGCGACAGGCAATGCAAGAGAGAGAGAGAGAGAGAGAAGGGGTGGTGGAAGGGTGGAAGGGCGGATTGAGAGAGAGAGAGAGAGAGAGACAGACGCGTTCACGCACGCGCTCGCTGGCATTCCAGATAATGAACCGCGAACGCAGGCCGGAACGGGTCGATAGGAGGTCGGTCGCCATGGCAATCCCACTAGAGTGAATGAGAAGCGGCACGTGCTTTCAACTCACGCGCTCGCCCAACCACTCTCGATAATAACAGGGCCATCATAACAGCACCGGCTCCAGACCTCGTTACCACGACGCAACGCGCACCCCGCGTTCGTTCGTTCGTTCGTTCGTTCGTTCGTTCGTTCGATGACTCATCACGCAAAAATGTTTTAATAGTCAACGAGCAGCGAGACGGATGCAGGTGTGGACACGGTTTCCATGGTAACGCAGCATCAATTTGCATCCGCCTCGTTAATTGTCTCATGCCACTGTTTCCTCGTCGTGTCTCCTCTAATCAACGCCCGATATTTTTTTTTTGCAGTTTTTAAAAACGAGTTTTTCATTTGTTTGGTTTTTTGATGTTATTGTTGTGGTTGCCGCCATTTTTTTTTTTTTTTTTTTTTTTTTGGTTTTTTGGTGGACCCGGGTTGCTGGTTCACGTTTTGCACGCGCCGTTGGCAATTACGCGGTAATTTAATCCCCGAACGAGAAGTCGTACCTTCGGCATGGCGCAGTTCCGCCGATGACGAATGAGGTGCACGCCACGCGACCACTACAATAGGTGGGGGGGAGAGAGACGGTCCTCTAATTAAATAGTGGCCTCGGGACGTACCGTCGCAACCATACAATTCCGCTCGCAGTAAAGAAAATTTCTGATTGACGTTCAGTGTGAAAGAAAGTCATTTTTTATGCTTCCCGTCGAATCCTGGTGTCTGTAGCCGCGTAAAAGTGGCACTGTGTGGTCTGAATTTCATATCGTTTGTTGGCTCGCTAATGCAGCATTTCGTACGTAACATTTTCCCCGCAAATTATTTTCGAGTTAAACGTGAAAAATCGCGCAAACGTTGGAATGAAACTTCAAGGAAAAATAAAAATGATAATAACGAGCCGGTCCCTTGCAAATTGCGCGGATAATTTATAAATAAGCATTTGGTAAAGCGCCCGCTGACCCGCTGCATCAAAATGTTGAAAAATAAATAAACTTACAAAACTTCACTGGATGCATTCGTTTAACTTACAGTTAAACATGTTTTGTTGTTTAAATGTTGTGCGCATGTCCACTGCGACTGAAACAGACTAAATTGGTCGTCATTTTTCAAGTAAAATCGAGATAAACGGTTTAAATGTGTTGTTTAAAATGCTGTTTAGTATAAATTAGCATTTTTTTATTTATTAAGAGCCACCTCGGAATAATGGCCGCGGTTATAATTTAAGGATGACTACAATTCAAGGCAATCAATCGATGAATTTCTGGATTTTTATGCGTAAATATTGTACAGGGTGTTTCGTTTAAGACGTTACAGTCAATTTCCAGCACGAGCTTAGGGCCCCACAGTAAGGGGCCTGTGCATAAGAAAACTCGAGAAACGAAGCTTTCTGCGAGTTAATTTGCGGAGCGGGCCTCGAATTTTGACTGCCTAAGGGCCGCCACATGGTTTAATCCGACTCTGTCAATAAGCGCATTTAGTACTTTTGTTTTTGGTGCTTTCGGTCAACTATGAATATGTGCAGGGCCGGCCACAAGGGGGGTGCAGGGTTGTGCATGGAGCCCGGGTTTATGCATGGGGCCCCGGAAAAAAGAAGTGAACAAAATTAAAACGATAAAAACAGAAAAACGAAATGAAATTACTCAATAATTCAACAAATAGGAGACCCACAATTCTTTTTGCACCCGGGCCCCGTCTTGGAGAAGACTGGCCCTGAATATGGTGTAGTCTTTGGGTCTAGCCAAGGGCGGACTTACGTATAAGCAAAATAAGCAGTTGCTTAGGGCCTCCATTCATCGGGGGCCCTGGAAAAAACAAGTCAATGGTGGCAACGCACCTGATGTTATTGAAAATAAAACCCACAAAGAAAACTTTGCGCTTAGTGGCCCCGCAATGCCTAAGTCTGGCATTGTTTAGCGATTAAATGACAAACAAACAATTCCTTCATTTCCATTTAACCAACGAATTGTGGTCCACTTATTTGAACACGTATACTTTGCGCTTTTCACTTGTGTGGTTGGTTACCAGAACTGCGCAATTTGAGTTTGGAAGTTCGATCCCTCGATCTAGCTTTCATGGCAGCCATTTTGAATTTGGCTGTAAGAAACCAAAACCGATATAAAACCACTGCAAAAACCATTCCCGCCGAGGTTTCTGTTTTTTTTTTGCACTTTTTGCTGACGGAAGTTTGATCCCTCGATCTAGCTTTCATGGCAGCCATTTTGAATTTGGCTGTAAAAACCAAAACCGATATAAAACCACTGCAAAAACCACTCCCGCCGAGGTTTCTGTTTTTGCACTTTTCGCTGACGGAAGTTTGATCCCTCGATCTAGCTTTCATGGCAGCCATTTTGAAATTGGCTGTAAAAACCAAAACCGATATAAAACCAGTGCAAAAACCACTCCCGCCGAGGTTTCTGTTTTTGCACTTTTCGCCGACGGTTTTCGGCTGCTTTTAGTGTCCATTCTGTTCATAGAAACTCCATAAACGGTAAAAACAGAAAGTTTGAATGCGGAGGCAGACCCGATGCCCCCTTCAATTCTCTCCATTTTTAAACGATTTTCAACGATAAATCCCCGTAGCCTTAGCGAAAAAGTAGTGACATCTCGCGAGACTTTCACTCTTTATTTCCATCACTGCACAAACAGACGATAACCAAATTCGCCACCCAAATTATCAACGATCAGCGCACCACTCGTGAAATTAGCCTTGACCATTCAATTTTTTTTCACCACCAAAACAACTCCCGAAAACATTCCAAGTCGAATAAAAAAAATAAAAAATAAAAAATGAAAAAAATAAAAAAAAAACTAAACAAATAAATAAAAGTAAAAAACAAAAATAAATGGAGACGAAATGCGAACCCCGCATTGCCCAGAATGGACTTTGCCCGATGAAGAGGCGAGGCAGGAGGTGATGGGTGGCGGTGGCGGTTTGGCGAGGAAGAGAAACCAAGACAAATGTCGTGCCCAGCCCAGCCCATCCCCGGCGTTCCTTACGGCGTGAAGTGCGAAGGCGGCGGACGAGTCGAAATCCGATCGTCCTCCGACATGGCCACGGGCGATTAGTCATTGCCATGGCGACAGAACTCGACTCCGCCACCCCGTTCCCCCTCCCATTTCCCAGAGAAACGCCGGCGTCCTTTGTCATGGTAATGAGAGCGTGCGGTGCGGCGTTTGCGTTTGCGTTTGCGTTCTTTTTTTTTTTTTTCTTTTTTTTTTTTATCTTTTGGATTTATCGACCTTTTGCTCCCCGCCGGATTATCTCGTCTTTCACGTACACGTGAGATAATCACTAGCGAGTGAGAGAAACGCGACGTCCACGCGTTGATGGCGCCAAAAGGGGAGCTGGTGGGGACGCCAAAGTGTTGCGGGGGTGTTGATGGCGTTCGTCGCTGTAAAATGCAGCGCGTGGCGGAAGACGAACATTCATAAGCTGCTTACAGGTGATCGATCACTCCTGTCAGTGTAGCGTTCGTCGGCGCCACCTGGCGGCATGAGCGTCGCTCGCTCGCTCTGTGTGTTTCTCTCTTTCTCTTTCTCTTTCTTTCTCTTTCTCTCTGCCATTTTATCTCGTGCCGTTTCTTCGGCTTGAATTCACGAGTTTAGGTTGGGGAGTGGCAGATTTTCTTTACTCAAGGCTTTCTGCGATTTTCGTTGTGATGATGATGAGAATGAAGCGATCCGACGAATGTGATATATATATATATAAAAAAAAGTATTTGTGAGAGTGGAGGAAAGAAGAGAAAAAGAGATGTGGAGACGTTGATAAAGCAGTTCGGTATTAATGGCCAACATGAGCCGCATCTTGTTTATTTAGATGGAATCCCGACCCCGTCTTCGGCTTTAACGTCTTCGATCATTCAATACGAGTGTTTGGGAATATCATCGATTGAGCGAACGATTTCGTGTTTTTGTTTGTTGTTTCATGTGGAATTAAAATGTCTTTTTTTTTTTTTTTTTTTTTTTTTTTTTTTTTTTATTTTTAAAAAAA
>JAQFXT010001735.1:0-15544 GCA_034683725.1 Strigamia crassipes
TTTTGCACAAAATAAATAATTTTTGCACAAAATAAATAATTTTTGCACAAAATAAATAATTTTTGCACAAAATAAATCAATTTTTCACTTAAAGTGACAACTTTTCTCTTAAAAACAACATTTATTAACTTATTTATTTATTTATTTATTTATTTATTTATTTATTTAAATTCTGAATTTTCGACACAAACAACGGTTTCGATCTTGATGGTCAATAATCATCATCAGTTTTATTCTGGGAGAGCGATTTTTTGATTCTTGGTTTTATGTGGGAAAGAAGTGTCTTAAGTGAGTGGTTATTTTGGGGGTGGCATGACCCCCCATTAGACAGGAGGCGGGAAATTTAAATGATATAGGTGCAATACAAAATGACTTTGAGATTTATAAGTTTAGTTGAACCCTTTGGTTTGCAGTAGGTGTGGTCCGGTGGATGGAAGCGTCCTTGCTTTTCTTGGTTCAAGGTCACCTTGAGACTGAAATGAAGTTGGTTGTTGGTTTCATAGAGGGCGCCAGAAACAAGAGGTTTTAGTTTTTGGAATTATGCAGATTTTTCGAGATTTTTTTTTGCTTTGTGATGGATGCGCGCAGGATGAAATGAAATTACGTGATTGAGTTGAGATACAATTAAGAGATAGAGGAGAAAGAAATCGAATTATGCATTCATTTAAGTCGTTACTGCAAATTGAAAACAGGAAGAGAATAAAAAGCGACTACAATGCAATCGCAACGTCCATTTACTTCATGTTTTAATAGAAACTTAAAAAAAAATTTATTTTAAAAAGAAAAAAAAAAAAAAAAATTATTTGATTTTTTTAAAATTTGGATTAATTTAATTTAATTTAATTTAATTTAATTTTTTTTTTTTTAAATTGAAAAATTGGGGAGGGAGAAAAACCGGGAATGTTATTTGGGAATAATATATCTGCGATTGGTCGACATTCCCATCCGTCTAAAAATGGTTGATCCCAACACGGTGCGAGAGGACGGTGGAGGATGCGAAGAAGCAAGCAGTCAGTGCTCGGGTTTAGAGCGCAGAAAAAGCCACGTGCTACTCGAATCACAAACTGAATCCAACTCAACTCATCCTGCAGTCATCCGTCTCTTTAATTTGGGCGTGGATCCTTTTGTGGTAAGACAAAGACGACAAAATGGTTCGGTGTTGTTTGTACCAAAATAAATAAATAAATAAATAAATAAATAAAAAACAAAAAAAAAAAATTAAAAAAAAATATATATATATATATATATATATATATATATATGTGTGTATAATATATGTACTAGATAATCGTTGTCATTGTTCGTACTGTATGTAACAATGGGGGCATTCAATCACTTTTATAATCGAAATGAAATTGTGTGGAAACGCAAACACGATGCAAATGATTGAAAAGTGCGTGAATGCGCCATGTACACGTTCCCACTTAACACGAGGTTTAATCGGTTATTTCTCACGTGACAGAAATGTTTGAGAGCAAATTTTGGAAGGGTTAGGAAGGGACCGGATCAATAAGCGAGTGGAGGCTGAGCACTGAGTCTGCGCGCAAAATAGCTGGCTGGCCCACTGCACACCACTCCACTCGAACTGGAGTTTTCCCGCATCGCTGTGGATGTCGAGGATGCGCGTGGATGAGGTGTGTCGCGATCCGATGGTTCGTCGTTCCTAACTCTTCGATTGCGTGGTGGTGGTGTGTATGGCGACGGGGGCGTGTTGGGGCGTGCAGCCGCTGCCGTGGACGCCGCCGCCGCCGCCTTCGCCTTCGTCGTCCGTTGCGGCCGTCGATGCGGCCGATGCCGATGTCGATGTCGATGCCGGTGTTCGTGTTCGTAATCTAGGTGTTCGTAATGCTAACGAAGGCGGAATTGGCTCGTTTTTCCGACAGGTCTCGCGGCAACCAGCGCTGGATGAAACTGCGCACGACGGTGCAGATTTCCGGTGCTGTGGCCTCGGTAGTGAAAGACAAGAAGCCGCCTCTGAAACGCGAGGACTCCTTTCTCAAACGATTCTCCACACGACAGATCGCCGAATCGCAAGACACGGTGGACGGCGACGGAACGCTGAGCGGCGACGGCGGAGCCGGATCGAGCCGACGTCGTCGTCGTCGGCACCGCGAGGGCCCCATCACGGTCATCAACCCGGACGAGAATTTCTACTTCGTTTGGCTCACCGTGCTCACCGTGTGCGTCCTCTACAACTGCTGGACGTTGATCGTCCGTCAGGCCCTGCCCGAACTGCAGCATGTGTCGCCCCACATGTGGTACGCCGGCGACGCCTTCACCGACCTCATCTTCCTGTGCGACATCGCGCTGCAGTTTCGTACCGGCTACCTCGAACAGGGGCTCATGGTCTACGACTCCAAGAAGCTGGCGCTTCACTACATCAGGTCTCGCGCGTTCGCCTTCGATTTGGCGAGTCTGTTTCCGCTCGACTTTATTCAACTGATCGTGTGGAAGGCCACTCCCATGCTGCGTTTTCCTCGCTTCCTCAAAGTGTACCGCTCCTACAACTACTACTACATGGTCGAGTCCAGGACTTTGTATCCGAATCTGTGGCGGGTCGTCAACTTGATACACGTGCTCTTGCTTTTGGCGCACTGGTTCGGATGCTTCTACTATTTGATATCCGAAGCCGAGGGATTCCAGGGCCATTGGGTTTACCCGGAACCCAAAGGAGAGTTCGCTAATTTGACTCGCAAATACCTCGGATCACTCTATTGGTCGACTCTCACCTTGACAACTATTGGAGATTTACCCACACCGGAAACCGATTGGGAGTAAGTCGCTAAATTTATTACAAATAAAGAAATTAAATAAAACTCACTGTTTTTGCTGAAATCTTGGGCGAAATTGCATCGAATTTTACTTTGCTTTGAAACACTAAATTTACTTTTTATTTAATTTTTTAAATGATTCAAAATGGAATTATTCCAATTCATTCCAATTCATTCCAATTCATTCCAGATGGGTGAGAGTATGCACGAGGAATCCAATAGCGCTCTCACAATGGATCCGGATAACGTTACCAAACTTATTGGAACGGAATTAATGGCTAAAGTTGTGCTTCTTGCAACTTGTATGCCTGGTTGATAATAATGACAAAATTTCAGCAAAGTAGTGTCAAATCAAGCAAAAGTATACGATATTCGTTCCCAAACTGCGTGTTTATTATTATTATTATTATATTTTTTTTAAATTTTATTTCCGCTGTTGTCGAGAGTTCAATTTTATATTTTATCAATATTCTATGAATCGGAAAAATTTAACCCAAATGTTATTGTTGATTCAAGGCGGCAAAGGATTATGAACACTAATTCAACATTCCAAAAATCGCCGAGACGGGGTCACAAGTCTCGTCTTCTCTACCTGGCATCTGATGGGGGGTTTGTATCTTAAAAAATAAGGAGGAAAAAAAAGACGTAAAGACCCTAATTTTTCAAACGATATACAATTTTCGAATGTTGATTTTTTTTGGGTTTTTGTCCCGCATTTGTTTCCCTTTCCCCCCCGGTACAGGAAGATCGAGAGAATCTTCAAGTTTGAAACTCTCGAAAAATGCCAAGTTTGTACATATATAACCCCAAGTTTTCGAACAGTAGTTTTTCACACGTCAATCTTAGCAATGTCCTTTGATGTCTGTTCGAAAACTTAGGGTCTTTACGATGATATCATCCATATTTGTTGTCATTTCTAGTTTAGATGCTATGATTTTTTTTTAATACGCCTATATGGAAATTGATTAAATATTTAATTCGAATATTTTACTTTTAGATTTTCATAGAAATAAAACAAGACGTAGTTTTGACTGCAGTTATCATATTTTGGGTCAATAATTTGATAAGTAGAACAATTACCGTGAATGCTCTCGTTGAGATGCTCGCTGAGATGCTCTCGCGGGATGCTGATTCAATGTAGTAACGGTTAAAACCTGGGTCTAAATTGACCAAAAAGACTAAAATAAATGTCTAAATTGATTTAAAAGACTAAAATAAGTGTCTGAATTGATTTAAATTACTAAAATAAGTTTCTAAATTGATTTAAAATACTAAAATAAGTTTCTAAATTGATTTAAATGACTAAAATAAATGTCTAAATTGATTAAAATGATTAAAATAATGTCTAAATTGATCAAAATGACCCAAACCAATGTCTAAATTGATCAAAATGACCCAAACCAATGTCTAAATTGATCAAAATGACCCAAACCAATGTCTAAATTGAACAAAATGACTAAAATAAATGTCTAAATTGATCTATAACTCTAAAATCAATGTCTACATTGATCAATAACACTAAAATAAATGTTTAAATTGACCAAACCGATTGAATTAAATATCTAAACTGTAGGGAAAATCTCTGTTCTGTCAATCAGAGTCTTTACTGTCCGTCAATATTACGTTTTAACTGATTTTTAAATTAAAAAAAAAAAAATTTAATCGAACCAAGTGCTTTATTGCAGCTCGTACGACAAATTTATCACAAATCAAACAGTTGTCGACGTTTACAACAAAGTTTAGCAAACTGTGCAACTATTGTCTACAGCCTTCGCATATCGACCCTTAAAAGCAATGCCGTGTTGCTTATTTATTATTCAAGTTCAATTTTGACCAAAAGAAAACGAACCAGACGTTAAATTAGCTACATCAGACGCCACTTTATGGGTTCTCTTACTCAATCGAAATAATCACACGTGGGTGTATTTCGGACATTGGTTTTAATTAATCGACCGATTGAAACCTGAAAATTGCGAGTTATTGATTCGATTTTATGCAGAACTGCGATGCAGTTTCTTTATTTTGCTCGTGCAATGTCACAGTTGAGCGCACCTAATTGTAAGTTGATGTAAAGAGGGGGTAAACGAGTCCGATTGTGTTTGCTGTTTGTTTCCGGTGGAGGGATTGGGTTGGGGATCCCCCGCGTGATTGTTTAGAGTTTACACAGTTTTGCATTAAAATTGCTCGTCCTCTGCTGTGACCTTGTGCTCTCCACCATTTGGCAGTTCGCCAGTGCCAATTCCAACATGGAGGAAGGGAAAATAAGAAAGGGAACCATTGCGAGACGTGAGGCGAGAGAATTGGAATAAGTCTGTCGAGTTAAGCTTCCGGTTGTACACAAAAGCAAAAGTTATTTTGTTGCAAGAGGAATAAAAAGTTAATCAGCAAACAACTTTGTTGTTTTGTTGGTTAAATTAAAAATGGTCAAATTGACCAATCAGGAGAAAATTTTATTTAGAAATTTGTCTTTTGTTCGAGTTGTTATTTCAAGAAAGAATTCAATACCCACTTAATAAATTAGCTCGAAACAGAAAGACTTAGGTGTCATTTGATGCTAAGGAACGCTTGGTTTGTGTTTGCGGAGCGGGTGGAGGCCGGGATTGCCTATATACTTGTCAGTGTTTCCATGGCAACCACTTCCAGCATCCGTGGAATTATTCTTTTGTAGTTTATTGATTTTAAAAATTTTTTTTTTTTTTTTTTTTTGGGGGTTTGATCTGTTATTTATTTGTTGTTATTTCGGAATTAGACAATTTTTGATTTATTTTTGTTTAATATACATCGATATTTGCATTAAAAAAAATGGTCTTTTAAGCTATTTTTAAGCGTTTCGGTGAGTAAATAGTGAATTGCTTCCGTTACTGACGCTATAAAAAAAATTTTTTTTTTTTAAAAAAAAATGCGTTATGTGCTAATCCCATAAGGGACCCGCGAAGCAGTGAATTTAATAGTTTCTCACTCGAGTCAATTCCATTTTACCAATTTGTTGGCTGGAAAACCCGAACCTTAACTCGCGATTTAATTGCTTCGATAATTCCAACTTTATCACTTTATTAATTATTTATTTCACTTTGACGTGCAAATTTACATCGGGAAATCATTGATCACAATCAAAATAAAATTAAAAAAAAAAAAAAAAAAAAAATTATTCTTTCATTTGTCCCGAAGCCTACTCAACCAGGAATCCCCTTTTCCTCTTCTTCAGAATAATCACGAAGTAAAAGAACTTAAATAAGCGTAAAGAAATGGATAATTTATTTATAAAATAAAAAAAAAAAACTTAAAAAAAAGTTCGTTCGCTGACGTGTTTACAGACAGGCCGAATAACTTTGCATGTTTAATCCCTATAGGAATCGTGAATTTAATTAACGAAACAAAGTTTGTTTCCATCTGCTAATTCGCACTTAATTAAAAACCGGTTGAAAACAAACGACAAATTTATCGCTGCAATAAAAAATCGCGCACGAAAAAGCACGTGTTTAATTATTAATAGCGTAATTAAGTGTGAAAATACGTGCTTGAGTCACCAACAGTGTGTCCACAGTGCGTTCGAGTGTTTATTTGTTAATGGAGGCAAAATTTGTTGACAGAAAATGCAAATACTTGTCTCGAGAGGCTTTTCCTCTCGCGACACGAGTCAAGAAGTCGTTCAGATGGAAAAAGCCACGCTGTGATTGCTTCAGATTGGTGAATTGCATGCAAAATGACACCTGACATGATTTGACTATTTATGATTTTTGGCTGCTCCTTCGAGCTTCTCTGCGGAGCATTTTTTTGAAAATAGAATTTTTTCTCTTCGCGATCTTCTTGCAACTTTTTTTTGTTTTTAGGGCTGTGGGGGGCCCCGCTGGGTCGGATTGGGGACAAATTTGACATTGTTTGGAGTTGACGAGGTGCTAAACGTTTCGAATAAGGAGTCGGGCTTTCATTAGACCTAAATGGAATTAAATTAAAGTCACGGAGTTGTAGAAACTGAGAGGAAATTGGAATTTTGGATTTAGTTTTCTTCTTAATGAATAATCAAAATGTTGTTTTGTAGTCACGTGACGTTTATTTTAGCGGCGCTAGACGAAAAGCTAATCAGTTATTGATTTTCATAAGCAGCTCATGCTGCGATACATTTCTGTTTGTGGTGAATTTTTGTTTTTCTTCGAAGAATGTAAAATATTCGCAAAGAAATCGTTTTTAGATTTATCCAGCGTCTGTTTTTCTGTCATCGGCACATAAATTTCATGCTGACTGTGAAAAAAAAGAGTCTTATTTTTGTCACGTGATGTGCGAGCATTCCTGTTCCGTGGATGAATGGTTTTTAATAAACCTCTGACGTTCGAATAAAAATGTTTTTTTTTTATTTATAGAAAAATATTGCGAAAGTCAAACAAGTTGTGAAATATTTCGTATGAAATTAAGATAAAATCGTGTTGAAAATGTAACGTTTTAGATTATTTTAACTTTAATTTCTTTTTACAAACTATAAAAACCGGGATGAAGACTCAATTACTTTTTATGGACCCATTTACAGCGGTGTAGTTAAAAATGAGAACTTTATTTATTTTTTTTTTTTTAAATTAAAATTTCTTTTTTTTTTAAAAAAAATTAAAATCAATTTTATATTTTTTTTATTTTTCTACGTTATTTTATTGTAATTTTCTTCCACTTCTTTGGTTCCTTGACGACTTTTTCCGCTTCCATCACTGGGATTTTCCTCTAAAATGAATCGGGGGGATTTTCCCCAGATTACTCACGGGCTATCTGTTTTTTCTCCTCCAAAAAAAAACTTTTTTTTATTTTTTATTTCTTATCCGTGTACAGCGAGACGGGTCAAAGTCCTCTAAACTGTAAAAGGTGCAATTGGAGTGGAAGAAACCCATTACGGATAAAATAAAGGAGAAAATAACGACATTTTCCATTTTTCCCTTCATATTTCAACGACTTCCATCAAAATTTCTTTTCTCTCATTGAATTTGCTGCAACACCCACAACAAGAAACGTCAGAACGTAAACAAACATTCGTTTTGCATTCAAATCCGTCGTAAACAAGTTGTTTATTCATTCCGATTTACCCGGCAATAACGGAATCAATTAAACTTTGAAATTGATAGCCAAGTTTTGTTTATTAGACATTGCGATTCACTTTTTTAAAGCTGAATAGGAAGTTGGAGATATTTGTTGAGGTCATTTGGCCCTTTTCCAAAGATTTCGGAAAATTGTTCGCTGAAGTTGAATGAATTTTTGATGTCGAAAAAATGAGTTGCGCTAGAAAAACACCATCAGTTCGTTTTAATTTTTTCCAGGAATGAAACGAACTTATTTAATCGCCCACTCTGTAATCATGCGCGATTAATTATCCAAACAAACGAGGCGTAATTAAGTTCTAATTATTTGCACATTCTGAGAAAATAATTCAACATAAACACTTTTTTTGTTTTTTTTTGTTTTTTGTTGTTGATTTATTTCCTGGTTTGTTCTAGAACCCAAATTTGAGGCAATGGGTAATTAAGCCTAATTGAATTCCTTTGTAATTGGGTGGGATCAAAGTTCGGTTGAAAGCCCATCAGTTTATCCCATCTGTTTTTCCTCTTTTTATTTGTCTTTCTAACCCTAATCAATTGAATGTTTAAGCTGGATAAAAGCAAATAGTCGACGCTTAATAGTCAGTCACGGTTGGTTTGACCAATTACGTCTATTTCCGGTCCATTTTTAATGTAAACAATTAAACAATTTCCATATTGGCGATTAATTCACAAAAATTCGTTATTTTTTTTAATATTATTTTAATTTATTTTCAATTTATTTCAGATTTCTTTTTACTATAGTCAGCTATCTCATCGGTGTCTTCATCTTCGCTACGATTGTAGGTAAGTTATACGTATACGCAAACATGTATAAACCTTAAAATGTGTGTATAAAAAAAAACGTGTCGTGGTCGCTGCAATGGAATCAGGAGCGTTTGAAAATGCTCACTCGATAAAACCAGTTGCCATGGAAACTAAGAATCCTGAAACTCGTTGGAAACTTGCCAAAAGTTTCGCAAATCAAACTACAACGAGAAACAAAAAAAAAGAAAAAAAAAAATGGCAACGCTCGTCTCATATTTCCCTTTTTCACCTCCCGAGTGGGGTCACGAAAAAGCTAAAAACTAAAATTACATCGATTTTCTTCAATTCCGAAGAATAGTTGTTGCAATTATTGGACATGAGGGGTGAATTGGTGGCTAGCCAGACCCAACCACGGTCCATTTACACGTTAACCGACTCAAAGTATATGCAAATGCGCGTTGTGTATATGCGGTACCGTTTTCAAGAAGAATTAATAACACTTTTATTGCTGTTGCTAAGAAGAAAATATTGGAAGATTTTTCTTCTTTTATTATAGCGCAGGAGCGTGTTCTTTTATGGGATTTTCCATTTAAGGTTTCCGTGCGTGATTAAATCTAATTACTTTAACAAACACTGCATTTTTAGATGCATAAATAGTGGATAATAAGGAATTAAATGTTTAGAGTTGTTTCCGAAAGGCGAAACGACGCGATTCGGCTTTAATCCCGCGCCATTCAATCGGGACAGCCGTCGACTAGAGAAAACCGCAACTTGTCCGCGTATTGCTGATGAATGGAAATCCAATGTTGCGGACCGGAGTCGTCTCGTTTGTGCACTTCAACATTCATTCAAAACGCTGACAGAAAAAAAAATATATATATATATTTTAAAATGTCGTTTTTCATTTATTTTTATTTATTTTCTTGGATTCCGAGGTATTTTTAACCGTTAAGTCGTTATCAACTGCAAAGATGGAAGATGCTAATGACAGATCATCGACTGTTAATTAGTCGCCTTGGCAACTCGTAGAGACGTGTCAGGTCGTTGCCATTAGATAATTACGAATGAAAACGATTTTATTTATTAATAAAAGTGGATTTTATACGCAAAAAATCGATATGGAATAACGAAATTTACGAGAAACTTGAAAGAAAAGTTTGTCGAGTCGATTTTAATCAGATATCTAGACTTTTTGTCAGTTTTCCAATTTGCCCTAAAAACCTCCCCCTCGGTTCCTAATCTCGTTTCCAGGACCCCGAAAAGATTGATTCGTTGTAATTGTTGCCGTTAATTGCAGGACAAGTAGGAAATGTCATTACAAATAGAAATGCTAGTCGTTTGGAATTTGAAAGACTACTCGTAAGTTGTTTAAATTATTTTTTATTTCGTTGTTTATTTGCTTATTTGGTTATTCGAATTTTGCAGGACGGTGCTAAATTATACATGAGGCAGCACAAAGTGCCCAGGGATATGCAGAGACGGGTGCAACGATGGTACGACTACTCGTGGTCCAGAGGAAGGATGCAAGGAGGAGGCGACATCAATTCAGCTTTGGGTATTTTACCCGACAAGTTGAAAACGGAATTGGCATTACATGTTAATTTAAACACCTTAAAAAAGGTCGGGAAGGGAGTCGATCAAAGACGATTTGATTCGATTAACTAATGCGATTTCGATAGGTATCGATCTTTCAAGAATGTCAACCTGAATTCCTGCACGACTTAGTACTTAAAATGAAGGCTTATATCTTCACCCCAGGGGATCTCATCTGCCGAAAGGGCGAAGTGGCCAGGGAAATGTTTATCATTGCCGATGGAATCTTGGAAGTTATCAGGTTTTTTGATTTTTTTTTTTTTTTTTTGGGTTTACAAATTGATTGATTGATTGATTCGATTGATTTAGTGAAACTGGTAAAGTGCTCACCACAATGAAAGCTGGCGACTTCTTTGGCGAAATTGGCATTCTCAACCTTGATGGATTGAACAAGTAAATTGCGTCGTAGGTCATTTGTAATCTTTTTCCAATATGTGAGTGCTCGTAAGTCACGTGTCAGTGACCATCGAGTCGCAACACGTGTTGAACTAGGGGTCAATTCACCCGAAAGAGAAAGAAAAAAAAAAGACCGAAATTAAAGTAGAATCGATTTTTTTTTGTTTTTTGTTTGTTTTGATTTTTGTTTTTAATTGGATTTAATTTTTTTTGTTTTCTTTCGATTTAAGGCGCACGGCCGATGTTCGTTCTGTCGGCTACTCCGAGCTGTTCAGTCTTTCTCGCGAGGATATCTTGGCAGCCATGAAGGATTATCCAGAGGCGCAAGAGATCCTTCAAAGCCTCGGCCGTAAGCGGTTAATGGAAGCTAAAATGGCGGCGGCGGGAATCAAAAAGGACGCTGATTCCGACTCTCGAAAGGGTTCGTCTTCCGGCGGTGGAAACTCGTGCGGCGACGGCGAGTCGGCGAAAAACCGTGCCGTGCAAATGGTTATGCGTTTGAAGAAAAACGCCACCAATTTCATTTTTCGTCGTGGAAGACAAACCAGGTCGGAAATAAAAGAAAATTTCATTAAATTAAAAAATTTAATTTCAATTTTTCTAAAAATAATTGAATTTTTAGAAACGGCGAATCGAAAATAGAACTGGAGTCGATGCCGTGTGCGCCGGAGCTCGGGTCGCCGGGGGACGGCGAGGAGGCCCGAATGAGCGACACGACATTCGCCAAACGCTTTCCATGGAGCCGCGGCGAGTCGGACGAGGAACGGGAGAAAAAATCCCGTCTATTGCGCACGAAATCTTCACGTGGGATTCTTACCAGGATGCAACGCGTCAATAGTCAGTCGGAACCGCCCGGTCACACGCCGCCGACGCCGACCAAACGCTGGTCAATGGACGTAGGCCAATTGCCCGATCGACCGATCGGGGCTGGGCTGCCTTTGCTGCAACGTCTGCGTCTGCTCAAGGAGAAACAGACCCGAGACGCCGTGCAGCAACAATCCATCCAAGCGGCTGTGCCTTTGGCGGCCCCTCCCGAGGAACCCCTCGGAGCGGGACTGCCCATTCTGAAGCGCCTCAAGTTGCTGAAGGAGAAAGAGGACAAGGAGAAAGCGCCGGTCGCCGAGAAGACAACGCCCGTGGTGACCGTGTCGCCCATGCCGAACAGCGCGATCGCGATCGCCACCGATCAACAGCACCGCGTGCGCAGACTCAAGGACCGCGACGAGCACGAGGCGGACGGCAAACTGTCGACGGCCAAGGCCGCGCTCCTCAAGAAGCTCGAAACGCTGAGGGAGGAGGAGAAGGGCGAGAGCATGGACAGATCGCGAAGCCTCTTGGAGGAGGAGTGGCCCAGGGACGCCGACGACGCCACCAGCGACGCCAACCGAGTCGACGTGACCGTGTTGTTGCATCAACCCGCAACGTCCACGCAAGAGAGAGACAAAGATAAAAGCGAACCAAAGATGGCCAAGGCGGCGCCAGCGAAGAAATCAGGGTGGCAAGCATTTCAAGCGGTCGTTGCAAACAGGGACACCGAGCGCGACGTCGATGCAACCGCTGCTGTTGCTACCGCTGTTGCTACTGCTGTTGTTGTTGATGATATTGGTGGCGATGAAGCGGGAGAAACGGAACGAGACAAACACGAAGCCAGCGAGGTTAAAGTTGGGGTTGAGGTTGATGTTGATGTTGACGTGAATGTTGATGTTGATGTTGATGTTGGAGAAAAGAAAGATGAGATCAAAAGGGATTTTCAGGTTAACTGACATTTTAATTTAAAATTAAAAATGAAAAATTTAAAATTTAAAATTAAAAATGAAAAATTTAAAATTTAAAATTTAAATTTAAATTAATTAATTGTTTTTATTTTTATAGGTGGAAGATAAAACTTCGTTAGGATCACTAAAGGTGAAATTGGAGAGGACGGTGGCAAATAACATTAAAGGGAGCGCGTTACCACCTTCCTTCTTTGATCCTTCACTTGCCTTCAAACCCGAGGAATATTTGGCTGATCTTTTAGTCGGTGTAAAACAAGTGTTGCAAACGAGATTGGTAATAATAATAATAATAAATAAATAACTTATAGAATAAATTATTTAAATGTTTCAAATTTGTTATCGATTTGTAGGAGGACATTCAGCAACAATTCAAATCACGCCTTGTGTCGCTCGAAGAAGAAGTGAGACGCAAGGACGTGATTATCCGACGATTAGAAGATGCTCTGCAACACGGCGATTCCGAAACCGGCCGACTTTCGGCCACCCCGCTGCCGATTTTCGAGGAAGAATTACGGGACGCGTCGCTAGCGGACGATGACGTAAACATGTTGATTGACAGTTGTAAGCAAAAATGAGAAATTTGTCTTGTTGTTTCAAGTGCCCATCGTCGAGCGAGAGTCGATCGGGGTTCGACGACGATTACTTCGAAGACGATTTCGAAGAGGCGAGCGACGTCACACATCCGGGCTACGTGGCGCACCCTCGCAGGTCGTGGCCCTTGCTCCCGCCGTGGTCGGAGCGCCACCGCGTGTCGGAACGACGCCGCCCTTGGGAATCGCAAGCCGCTCTCGAGATCGACCCGGAACAACTGTGGCGCGTCGAATTCCCGGTCGAAAGCGGAACCGCGCACGACCGCCATTGGATGCAGTTGCGCGAACCGGAAGACGACGACGACGACGACGACGACGCCGACGTCGACGACGACGAGGAGCAACCGCACGAACGGACCGTGTCGGACGCGAGCAACGACGTGTTCGAGAAGGGCGGCGAGTGCACCGATCTGGACGAAACGGTCACCAGCAACGACTGGGAGATCAAAATGCTGGCGCACCAACTCCTCAAGAAAGAGGACAAGGAACGAACTGACTCGGAGGGCTCGCCGGGCGCCAAGCGCTGCGACTCGAGAACGCGAAGGCCCAAAGCCGACGAGGCGAACTCGACCGCCAAACGCAAGTGCTCCGACGTGCCGTGCAGGAGCGCCGACACGTGCCACGAACAAAAGGAGACCGAGGACGTAAACGAACACGAACACGATCACGATCACGATCACGATCACGATCACGACCACGGTCACGGTCACGATCACGAACAGGAAAATGTGTTTGCGACTAAGAAGCGGAAACGGAAGGAGCAGAGCGGCGAAGGCGAGGGCGAGAATTTCTTAGGCGTTTTACAGCAACTGAGTCCGACCGAAAGGCGCGAGTTGGAGCGGCTCCTCGAAGTGGCCACCAGACGGCATTTAACTCGTCAAATGAGTCTTCAAGTGCAGCAGTCGCTGGAGCGCGAACCTTTGACGCACCAGCGAAGTTTAGGCTTAGAAACAGTCTCTTCAAGATCATCTAACGGTTACCAGGACAGAGTGGAGGGAGTTCGACGACGCTCGAGTTTGGCGTCGGCGAGCGCGACCGCTCCCGCTGCGACGGACTCGTGGACGTGTTCGGTCGCAGCGGCCGAGTCGGAGTCGGAGTCGGTGCCCAGTGCCTATACGGAGAGGGAGGGGGAGGGGGACGCGGCTCATGCGTCGACGGAACGGTGCTTTTTCGAGGACGAGACGCCGCGCCGCGAGGTGGCGGCGGCTACCAATTTGGGACTGCTGAGTCCGCCGTCGGGCGACGAAGACGCCGTGGCAATTTGCATCGCCGAGTGCGAACCGTTGTTAGGACCCAAGTGACTGCAGCTCCATTGGGTTTTCAGTTGTAATTAGGACTTGAGTATATGAGAATGTAATGTGTACATATTACGTTTATATAACGAGGACATAATGTGTACATAGTTATTTTGAAACACGTGTTGTTTATTTATAAGTAATTAATCCATTTTAACTAATTTTAGGGATTTAAAACGAGTTTTAATCGAGAAAAGCAATAGTATTTTAATTATCATTAAATGCAGTTGGTTGGTTGGTTGGTCGGTCGGTCGGTGTGTTGAAAAGACATTAAACAAAAGTTGTTTTCTTAACTTTAATTTTAAGTGCCCCGCAATGAGAATGTCACGTTGTTGGTCGGTGTTTTAGCAAGTGGATGATGCAAAGTGGCTCGAAAGGTGAGTACTCGATTGGAAACGAATTTTAATTCACGTTGAAAGTAATGCATTGTATACGATATGTTTTGTCTGTGTAGTGGACATTTTTCTTTTTTTTTTCTTTCCTTTTTGAGTTTAAAGATAGCGGGGGATTAAAGGAAGATTATTGAATTTATAATGAAATAAAGTATTTGTACTGCTTGGAACGAGAATATGTTGTTGTTGTTTTTTTTACATCAAAGCCACATTTAGGGTGAAAAGAATGTTTGTGATTTTTATAAAAACGAATATCTTCGCCATGCTTTTCACTCGTGTTGTTTTGCGCCATCTCTCGACAATCGTGATTAACTACGAGCTTTTACACACTCGTCTCTAGATGGCGATAGCACGAAATTCAACAGGGTATGAAATAGTGTCGATGGTAGACGCAACGCGCCACCGCAGTCGTGTGATTTTTCTATGACGTCATCAAACAGTTGTTTTTATTAAATTATTTCGCCAGTTTCGAATAAAATTTTCTTAATTATGTATTTTTTTATTTTTGGATATTAAAGCTCGTGAAAACGTGAAAAATGTTGATGAGTTTTTAGATATTTAGTTTTGTCGTTTGATAAGAGATGGCGGCATTGGTCTAGATTTTGCGTTTGCCATCTCTCGTCAATTTTTACAAACTACGAGCTTGGAAACACTCGTTACTAGGTAGCGGTAGCTGAAGCAGCAATAGGAAAGTATAAGTAGTGTATTTCGCTTTTCTAATCGTGTTGAACTAATATGTTAATTAATGCGGGCGAAATTCATAAAGGTGTAGTCGTCGTTGTTGGAATAGTGAAATGCGCAACTGTAGTCACGTGGTTTTTTTGATGACGTCATCGCACGAAGCTACGAGTCTCACCAACGAGGTCTCACTTTGGTGCGAGACAATGGAACGAGCTGACGTAGGTGTTGCCCT
>JAQFXT010001736.1:0-15539 GCA_034683725.1 Strigamia crassipes
TCTACTAAATTTCGGCAAATTTCTACTAAATTTCGGCAAATTTCTACTAAATTTCGGCAAATTTCTACTAAATTTCGGCAAATTTCTACTAAATTTCGCCAAATTTCTACTAAATTTCGCCAAATTTCTACTAAATTTCGCCAAATTTCTACTAAATTTCAATAAATCTCGGCAAATTTCTACTAAATTTCAATAAATTTCGGCAAATTTCTACTAAATTTCAATAAATCTCGGCAAATTTCTACTAAATTTCAATAAATCTCGTCAAATTTCTGCTAAATTTCAATAAATCTCGTCAAATTTCTGCTAAATTTCAATAAATCTCGGCAAATTTCTACTAAATATCAATATGTTTCGGCAAATTTCTATTAGATTTCAATAAGTTTCGGCAATTTGTAATCAATTATAATAAATGTCAGCAAATTTCTACTAAATTTCAATAAATGTCGATAAATTTCTACTAAATTTCAGTCAATTTCGACAAATTTCTACTAAACATCAATCAATTTCGACAAATTTCTACTAAATATCAATCAATTTCGACAAATTTCTACAAAATTCCAATAATTTAAGCCAAATTTGTGATCAATTATAATAAATGTCCGCAAAGTTCTACTAAATTTGACAAATTTCAATAAATTGTCAATAAAGTTTGGCAAATCATTAATAAATTTCAATGAATTCCGATAAAAACCAACTAACTTTTGATAAATTTCCACTAATTCCTACTAATTTTTTATAAAACCAATAAAAACTTCCAACAAATTTTTACTAAATTCCAACATCCTTTAACAATTCGTGCACGATTCTCCTACCCCTACCCAACCAAACAAACCCCACCAACAAATTACTTGAATTTCATTAAAAGCCACTTGAAGCAAATATTTCCATCCTTTAATAGCCGCGCACTGCTGCTCATGGCTCAAAGAAGCCCACTTAGAAGACGACTTAGCCTTCTTCCGCCACTGATCTAAAACAAACAAAACCAAATCAAAAACAACTCCACAAACAAATTCCCACTAACCGGATCCATCTAGCCACATATGACTCGTCCCAAGTTGCATCTTCGGTGGTCTCCCACGCCTAAAAAAAAAATAAAACAAAAAAAATAAACAAAAACAAAACCAAAACCAAAAACAAAAACAAAAACAAAACCAACCTTCTTGTTGACATAAGTTTCCTCGAATCCAACCCGCTCCTTTCGCTATTCTCCACCTTATTCTTACATCCTTGCTTCACTTCCTGCACCTCCTTCGGCCGTTTAACTTTCAACACCTTGCGACGCTGCTTCACCTCGTTCTCTTCATCGCTCCACACTTTCTCACCAGCGTTTTTACACTTCAAAAATTTCACTTTCGTTTTCCGCCGCTTTAAACTCTTCTCCTCTTTCGAATGCCCCTTTCTATAGATCAAAGTCTTCCTATTCTTCGTGTTGTACACGGGTTTCGAGCTCGACAAAGACGACGAGCACGACGAGGAACTCGCGGCCGACGGACTTCGACTGCGGTCCGCGAATCGTTGGCGGAAATTCTCGTTTTCCGTCGACCAATACGCCAATTGCGTCTTTTTGTGTCCCGAATCTTCGTCGTAACATTTCCTCCGTTTTCCGCCGCTTTTCCGCTCCCTCCCCGCGTTTTTATCGCCGCTTTTCGCCTGGTAATCGTCGTACGTCGACCCGATTAGTTTCCCCTTACAATCCATCTGCTTGGAGTACGCGTGGTCTAAATTAATCGTGTTCTCGAGTTCGGGCAAAGATGGCGCTTGTCCTACGACTTCCTCGTTCCCTTTCGTCTCTTCCAGTTCGAGGTTCGCCACGCCCGGGTTGTCCACCATTTTAATTCGCTCCAAACTCGCCAAACGTTCGCTGCGTCGCACGTGGATGCCGAGCGACACGTCCTCCTTGATGATCTTCGAGTAATACTGCTGCGACGTGGCGGATTTGACAATTTTCGATTGGATTTTCGGTATTTTCGTCATCTTTTTCTTTTTCGGCTCGGTCGGTTCGGTCTGGTCGAACTCGCTGCGGTTTTTCGTCTGTGGCTGAGCGCGGCGCGAGATTAATAGATGATAACGATGGCCGATTTTGTGCGCTAGTAAATGTCTGTGCGACGATGTTGTTGCGTTTCTTCTGTGTTTTTCCTCCGTTTGCTTCCTTTTACCCATTTCAAAACCAATCTGCCAACGAAACGAATTTTAATTTCAATTTTTTTGATTGAGTTTTCTTGCTCACAGTTGTTCCGCAGCGATGGTTTTTTTTTTTAGTTTCGCGTCGGCGATGATCGTCTCACGTCGAAATATCGTCGCAGTTGTTCATCCGGCTTGATCAGGAGTCGTGTACGGACCGAATACATCGCAGACGCGATTTGTGACCTGCAAAAAGCAATAATAAAACTTTCAGAATCAAAAATTCAAGAATTCCGAATCGCTAAAATGAAATGCGCGGTATTGTTCGCGCGCGTTGTGCGTGCGTATTGTTCACTGAAAATCGAACGAGATAATTCAATAAACAGTGAATAAACACGCGAATTAAAGAAATAAAGCGAACATTTATTTCAAATTTATATTTTTAATTGGTTATTACCATAAAAATTACATACAAGTATTAAGAAAGAAAAGAAAACAGCCAAACATCAAAGAAAGAAAGAAAAAGTTGAACAATTTCATTTATTACTGACTATTCAACGATTTTTTTACATTCCATAAATTTTAAGCGTTCGATCCATGCTGGATGAAGCGATAAAATGAGCATGGCGACCGAATCGCACTCCAGTAGCTAAGGCTGTGTGATCATTGAACATCTTCAATTCCTGCCATTGCTTGCACAAATACACTCTGCGTCAAAAAAAATTTTTTTAAAATAAAATTTACACAAATGATTGATTAAATCGATTGATTTACCTAACGTCAGTTCCTGCAATCGCCAAATACGTGCCACTTTGATCGAAGCAAAGATCCTTTACCTAAAAACCACAAAATTATTTTTAAAACTGTGTAAATAATTTGATTTAAATGTTGATATTACTTCGTAGTTGTCATCCAGAGTAATAGTCTTAAAATTTTTCAGTTTCCTCAAATCCCACAGTTTTACTGTCGAGTCGTCGGCGGAAGTAGCTAAATAATAACCGTTTTCGGAGAACGCAATCGCCACCACCGGCCCTGAATGGCCGGGGAAATTGGCCACGTTGGTTCTTTCCTTCAGATCCCAAATTTTGATCATCGAATCCGAAGTTCCGGTTCCAAAAATCAGACCATCCGGGTGAAACACGGCCGTAGTCAAAGCCGCTTGCGACGAAGTGTCGGCCACTTTGGTCAACACCGTTCCAGTTCGTATGTCCGAGAAAGCCCAATGCTGCAATTTAAAATAAATAAATAAATAAATTATAAACGTAATCAATTAATTAAAAAAAACCAATTATTTCTTACTTCATCGGTCGATGTACTCAATAAATAATCACCAGTGGCGTGCAAACTTAACCCCGTGACGGGTCCTTCGTGAGCTTTAATCAATTGGATGCACTGCGATGTGGGTACGTGCCAAACTCGAATCGAAGCGTCTGGCGAAGACGTGAACACCATATCCTAATAAAAAATAAATAAATTTTAATAATAATTCGTTAATATTTTCTAATTTCTTACTTCTTGTGGATGGTAAATAACGTTGGTGACTTTTTTCGTGTGTCCTTTCAAGATGGCCACGACTTGTTCGGTATCTTTGTTGAAAATGGTAGCGTTTTTGTCATTTCCACCGGTTAAAATCTTGCTGGTATCGGCAGCGTGGATGTCCATAGCTAAAATACCCGGCACGCTGGCACTATGCAAACCCTATTAAAAATTTAAAACAAATTAATTGATTTTTACATCGAAAGAAAAAAATATATAAATATATTCTCACGGGATGCGAGCCCAGGATTTTGAATGATCGGATGTCTTCCGGTTTGGTTAAATCTTCTGGAACTGTTTTACCTCTCTAAAAAATTACAAATAAATATTTTTTTTAAATATTTAAAAAATATTTTTTAATCGATTTTTACCTTTTTTCGTTCTTGGGTCAATACACTCGCCTTATCTTGAAGCTAAAATATAAAAAGTATTATTTTTTTCATTATTTTATTCAATTTAAAAAAGTGTTACAAACCTTTTGTATTACTTCTGGGGTCATTCCAGCCTGCTCAAGCGGTGCTTCAGCAAATCCACCAGCTTCCGCAGCATATTGCTTTTTAAAAAAAAAAATTAAAAAATTAAAAATTATATATATTCGAACTTAAATTAATCAAATTACCGGTTGCAGAGCACCAGGAGCAGCAGTTGCAATCCCAGCTTGAGGCTTAAGGGTTGCCAAAGCTTCTCTAGCTGCTGTCACTTCTTTAGTCAACCGAGCAATTACTCGACAAGCAGCATCATGTTGATATAGCGCGTGAGACAATTCTATTTTCCAATTAAAATCAAAAATAAATTAATAAAACCGTAAAATTACACCAGAAATTTAATTTTTATACCTTGCCGAGCCGTTTGCAACTGTTGTCTAAGAGTAAAACTGTGTAGCATTACGGCATCCTAAAAAAAAAATTATAATTTCGTGTTAAAAAAACAAAAATAAACAATTCAAAATCCTTTTTTACCCATTCATCTTGCAATGATTTTAAAATGGCTGGAATACTAGTTGCTGAAGGAGGTCGTGGTTTTACTATCGGTGCACCTTCAAACAAATCAGAACGCTTTAAACATTTATAACAACAAAACGACAACTTAAGACCGATCAGTATGCTTTTCCCCATTAGAATTTCAAATTTACATCACTTTTTCATGTTTTTCGAGCACAAAATCCACCCAAAATCGAATTTTTAATTTCTTATAACCCTATCTTATGTTTAAATAGTTCCGTAAATTAATACCGATCAATCCGTTGTGGTCTGAACCCTTGTTACATTTTAATTCAATTAACATGTCTTCGCTCAATTCCTTCCCGGTGATTGGATCCGTTCCATTTTCGGCGATATATTTTTCCAGCAAACGTCTTTCAAACACACATCCGGACGACGGAGATACGACTGGATGTTCTGGAGTTTCATTGCTAACTGCAGATTAAAAAAATTTATTAAAAAAAATTGCAATTTTTACGCGTTTTTGTGCATTTTTAGGGCACATTGGCATTAGGCCTATTTTCGCCGGTTTCATTGTCACGCATGTGATGCGCTACGAGATGCAAGGAGGTTTTATTTAAGAGATGTAAATTTAATTATTGTGTTTTATTGCTGGTTTTTTTTTTAACGCGTTCTTTAATACAAGTATCTGGTGCTTTCGAGGTGCAAATATGAAATACTTACTCGCACAGCACAGGGACATTTTGGGTTGATTTTTCGCAGGCCGTTGTACTAGTGGATCACGTGATTTCTGAAATTTTTGGCGGCAGCCGCTAGTGCGCGCTCGGTACCCAACGAGTGTTTTATTTCATCGACAAAAAGAACATTAATTTGTTTTATTTTAAATTTAAAAATTACTATTAAACTTTATTTCTCTTAAAATTTTAAACCAATCGCACAATACACACGCAGCAAAATTAAACTCAAAGTTTTATTTCCTCGTCGAATAGAACGACCGAGCATGCGCAATCGTCAACGGCGCTATCACTTATTATTTATTGGCCGCCAAAATTGAAATATCATTTTCTTGCGTACAAATTACGAAATAAAAACAAAGCACCAGTATTAATCTCCCTACTACATCGCAACAACAAACATTTACGACTTCAGCTTATGTAAATAAACACAAAACAAACTTCTCCTCGTAAAACAACAAACAATAAACAAAAACATCAACATTGACATAAAAAAATGCAAATAATTCATAAATAATTAATTTAATCAATTACCAAAAACAAAATTCATTTATTCCAAAAAAAAAAAAAAAAAACACCACCCAAAATCATAATTTTTCACTAGGAGATCGAAAACCACGTAACCATAGCAATAAGCCAAACACTCGCATTCCAACCTTCTTCCACCCACACGTTCAATGAATGAGTAACGACAGACGAGCCAACCAGCCAATGTGTGCATTGACGTCACCACAACGACTCACACCCGCACACATTGCGCATGATCACCCGGACAGAGACGACCTAAACGAACGATCCCAAAGAGCTGAGCCCGCGCCGGCGCACTCGAGCCGGACCATGAACGGGCCCCGGAAGCGAACCACGACCACGGCCGCCTCTCCACTGCACCGTCCGGGGACCCGCGGCTGATGACGGCATGTCGATGGGAAGCCATCGCGTACCATCCACGCACATCGCGTGGCTCATGGTGGCATGGTGTAAGTACCCCCTCCTCCACAACCCCCACACCCGATCCCCGTCTCCCCCCGCACCCGGCGGCCATCGCACACAAGTCGTGAATGTTTAAACACCCCTTTCGATTCCCGTTCCTTTTATTTTTAAATTCTATATTTAGTCGAGCGCTTCTCTCCATTGATCCCGAGCTAACGCAAAGATGGCTGTGACTCCTGCGCGAGTCCGCGAGATCAATACAATTTGTTGGTAGACAGATGCACGTGTAGATGGCGCAGCTGATAGGCGATAATACCTGTCGTTTGGTTATTAGCACGCACGGTTGCCATGGCGACGAGCCGTTGTTGTGGCCTCGTAATTAGGGAGACGCCCGACGCCCTCGACGATTAATGAGACCAACACATCGCCGCGGTCAAAGTGATCACTCGGTGATCACTCGTCGTCATGGCTACGACCCAACCTAGACCCGAGATCATTTTTTAATAGGCGCTTGCGCAGTGTCACTCAAAAGCGGTTGCCATGGCAACGCGGGTGGGTGTGCGGGAAGCGTCTTGATATCTTTCGGATGTAGTTGCGAGACGATCGATGCTGTTTTCACCTCGGTGGAGGAGGATGGGGCCCCCGGGGCCCCCGGGAGAACGTGATAGCCTTCGGCGAGGCCCGCAAACGCTCCCCCTGGAGTTTTTTACAGTTCGTGGTCGAGGGTTCGATAATTATTGATTTTTTTTATTTTTTTTTTAAATTTATTTTCGTGGCCCCTTTTTAGTTTTTCGCCCCAACGGTGTGTTGGCAGTTCTCCACTGCCAAGTGGCGCGCCAAATGTGTGTTGAGGACGACGCATGCGCACTGTTACTCGATGTTATACACAAGACGTGCGGCGACACTTATGGTAAGATCGTAAAAATTTGTTAAAAATTGATTTTCTGGGGAGGGAAATTGAATTTTTTTCGATTTTATGTCAGATGGGACCGTTTGTCGTTCGTCCAGTTTGGAGACTTGTCAAGGGGCATTGGCCTCCGTGTGGGGCAACGCACCTTTCCGCGGTGGATGTTCGTGTGGGGATGACGAGGAAGGGCAATGTCGACACCTGAGGAATTCCCTTTCTGCACATCCGTGTCTCAAGATCCCCCGTGTCAGTGAGTACATTAAAGTTGGTGTTTAAAATTTGGTTAAATTTGTTTTTAAATTGCGCTTGAAGATCCTGCAGATCGAGTAGTAACTGAGAATTATCCCACCTGCACTTACGCCGACAACTTATGCTACCACAACATCAAATGCAAGAAGATTTTCGATTATTTCCGACGGATGTGTCGAGTTAAAAACAACAAGTGTGCAATGCGCGACAGGTCAGTAAAATTCCTACATCGAACTAAATCGGAAAATCCAGGGACCCCCCCGATACAAAAGGGGCCCCAAAAAAGGATACCGTATTGCCTCGCTTTAAAGCGAGTTTAATCAGACTGCTGGTAAATTACGTTTACAGCGAGTACAGATTTTTTTCTTAACGTCCAGTAGACGTTTTTACAAAAGCGGATAATTTTCCATAAAAATACCCTAATTTCACACAAAATTACGGTATGTCATTAGTAAATTTTGTAATTTAACACTTAATCACAATAAATCATTAAAATTTATCGGAATTACCCAAAATCGCGTTAAATTGTTTACAAAACATTGTAATTTGTGAAAAAAAACACGTTAAAGTGACAGAAATGACCATAATTTATGACAAAATTGTGACAAATTAAAAAATTTTTTTTTTAAATAAAACAACCAAAATAAATCGGTTTTTTCACTCATACCGGCATGTTTCACTTTGTACCGGCACGCCGGTATAAGGTTTTCACCTGAAATTTTTAAAAGTTGGTAATCCTACTTATACCGGCATGCGGCTAAAAGCATGGTAATACGGTATGTGTAAGCGAAGGGATCCCTTATGTGTGTTGAAGGGATCCCTTATGTGTGTTGAAGGGATCCCTTATGTGTGTTGAATGCTCCGCTAAGTGTCATGAGGGGGCCCCAGTCAAATTTCTCAACTCTTTTCGTTAGATTCACTCCAGGTTTAGAAATGTCCGCAAAACCGGCAATAAATTTGCGATAATATGAACATAATCCTAAAAATCCTCGTAGTAGGGGCCTGCTGAGTACATTGAGGGGCCTCCAAACCTCTTCTCCTATTAATTATATTTCCGTGATTAATTAATAAAATGTTATCATTAACTGAGAAAGAGCGGAGTTAATTTTGTTTCGTATTCTTTAATTTTGTCGATAAAGAGATGATAAAAGCGAACGATAGTTACTGCGCAGCACGTTTTTATGTGCGCTGAGATTACGTGACAGTATATTAAAATGTAAAGCATCAGTGTTCATTAGATGGCATCAAATCTTCGTCTTACGAGCGTCTTAGTGGCAAATTCGATCGATGGTGCCACAATGATCAACAGGAGCAGATGGAGATAGATTGTTTTTGTTGATTTACTTCTATAAAAGTAATGAAATAAAAATTATAAAAATCTAAAAATTAATATTTTCGTACATTTTTCATTATGCTGTTTGCTATCACCTTGGAGATAAGTGCAGTTATTTTTCTCTTTTAGCTTGTACGCAAGGTACAACCAATCAACCATAGCACTTATGTGTAATGATGTGCGGGCAATTGCTGCTGTTTTCTCCGAACAAGTGGTTGTTTACAGTCGTGCCACTTTGTTATTAAATTGTATGGAATGATTTTATTACAAACCATGTAACTCCAAATATTAACATCCAAATTAGATGATAAATTCAGAGACTTTTGCAACTAAAATGGAAAATAATTATTTTCTTCTTCTTCAAATTTAAACAATTTCAATAATGGAAATATTTTATTAAACTAAAACCCTTTTATTCGTTTTCAAAACCTCTTTCAATTTCATTTTCATTATCCAAAGATCCCTAGTGACTTTCGCCTAACCCTATTCTATCTAATAATAGTAAAGGCAATTTTTTTGTATTATTTCTTTGCACTCTATAGTTGTTCCCTTTTTGAGACTATTCCGAGCAACTTTTCTTTTTAATGCTTTTAATCGACGTGCCACTAAAAGTGAAAATAGCGCTTTAAAGATTTTTATTTCCTTTTGCTTATCTCAGTTTTAGTGTCATTGGCACTGAAAGTGCGACTTGTTGGCAGTCTGGTCAAACTCACTGTTTGGTGGCATGTGCATGGTTATTGCACATTACGAAAGAAAGCGGGAATGGTGGATGAATGAGAATTATCTTTCTACTTTTAATAGTAATTACTGTTAAAGCAGATGGATAATGTTGATGCACCCCTTTAGAATGACACCAAAGTTTGTTATATCGAGGTTATTGCTGTCTATTAGGCACATTAGTACATTCACTCGCCCAAAATGCGCAATTTAAGCTTAGTGTTAATTTGCCATATAGGAAACTGTTTTCAATTCTTAAATGAAAGTAACTTTCCTTACAATCCTTCCTTTTAGAATAAATCTTGATCCACTTTCCTGACTTTCTTTGTCACTTTCAAATGCCGAGTTATACCGGCCGCCGTAACAGCCCAAGCAACCAATGCGCATGCTCTGCCTTTTGTCAAATGAGTGCGTTCATTCGAAAGTAACTTTTTTAAAAGGAAGGAAAGTAAAAGTCACTTCTCCTTTCATGAATTGAACGCACCCGTTGTTATGCTTTTGAAACTTTTAGGCACTTTTATTAAGAGTTTCTTGTTTAATGTCGTTCATTTTGGGCTGAAAATGAATAAACCTGGAGCAGTGAAGCAGTGAAACAGTCAAGGTTTTCTGTACTCCGGAAACAAACAACCTATATATACCGTATTTCTTTGATTAAAAGCCACGGCTTTTATTACAAATCGCCTCTCTTGGCCCCGGTTACTATACGACGCAGTGGCTGTTTTCAGTCTTTTCATTCATTCTACGCTCGTATTGAGATTCAAAACATACCTAGAACAAACGTTACAGCCGTGAAATGAACGTGGAATGTTTCTTCCAAGTTCATTTTCGTTTATTTGTGACCTCGATTTTTAGCTGCGGCTACTATTCGAGGGCAACTTTTAATCGATGAAATACGGCATGTGTATTCGCTTAGTGGCAAAACATGAAATTACTCAGCAGTGTATTAATTGATTTGACATTTATATTTGTAATTTCTAAATGTTCGCACGGTGTGGGAAATTTAATTTCTCATTCGCCACACGTCCGTACGACAAACGTTCACAACATAGCATGCATATAAGTGACACTGAATAAAATGATCCTCAAAAACCCACTGAGGAAGACCAGCAATGGTCGAAAACGTTTTGGGTAACACATTTTCGCGTATACTTTAATATGTCAATCAAGTAGTTAACAGCTACATTTGAAAAATAGATTTCCCACGTCTGGTCTCAGCGATACGATATTTGCATAGTTAATCCTTGTTTAATCATCTTTTCCACCAGAGTTAAATGTGACCGTGCGTGGACTAAACTGCAACTGACTCCGGTGTACGGATGTCTTTGTCACGAAGATGCAGATATAGAAAAATGTGCCAAGATATATGCCCTGGTCAACAGCAATCCTTGCGTGCAACCAGTACCAGCTCCCGAACTTTACACCGCATCTCTTATAAGGGCCGACGAAGTAACCACCCTCGTGACCGATGTGGATCCAACCATTCCTTTTCCGGGTTCCGATTACGACACGAACGAGTCGAGCGAAGAGCACAAATTCAATCCGGTCGTGTCAGCTTTACACGGTGAATTGGTCGGGCACTACTTAACCCACGGACACCCAAATGTCATTGGAGCGACCGTAGACGAGCCCCACATACCAGCTCTGCCTCCTGATGTCTTCCCGTCGACGGCCATCAAGGCCAAAAGCACCTGTCCGAAGGCACATGAAGTTTGTGTCGAGGATATGACATGTCGGGTCTTGTTAGACAACATGCTGCAAGTGTGCGACACGATGCGTGCTCCGTGCAATCGGACTGAGTGCATGGGAGCTATCAGAAATTTCTACGACCTTGGAAATCCAGATATCATACGTTCAGTGGCCTTCTGCATATGCAGGTATAACGACCTAGCATGTCTCATTCAGCAACGCCAGCTTCATCCTCCATGTGCTCAGCGACCTGAAGTTGAGTTGCCCGGTTGTCATCAAGTGGCCGCTCAATGCCAATCGAATCCAGACTGCCGGTAAGAGGTCATATCTACAAAAATCAAAATTTACCTTCAAAAATACATTGTAAAATACATTGATGCATTCCAAACTACATAGTATTTTTATATTATTTGTGCATTAAATAATGCATTTCATAATGCAATTGAAAAAAAAAAGTATTTTGACGATGCGTTTGCAATTATAAAACTATAGTATTTTAAAATACATTTTAGTATTATGGAATGCATTTCGTAATACATTTTACAAGATGTATTATCATTTAAAAACCAATAGCAAGCAATAATTTATTACAAAATGCACTTCTGCAAAATGCTGTACAGATGCGCGCAATATTTTCAATGGCAAAATCAAATGAGAAATCCCTGTCTGCCTGCACAGAAACCCAATAAATACATAATTTGTAATTGCAAGAAACAATTGCGTACTTTTGTGTGCTAAAAATGGAATTTAGTGTTTGAATTTGGCATCACGATACTGGGCGCATACCGTAGTAAAAGTTTCAGTCAATTGGTGCTGTTAATAACCTCTGATTTGTGTTCTGCAAATCCAGCAAATTTTGAAGCAATCTGAAAATATGATAAGTCAATTTAAGTGAATAGAATACTGTGGCAGTCATACTTCTGGGTCAGATTACATAATATAGCCTCTCGAGGTAATTTAGCGTCAAATCGCTGTGAATAGCACATTTTCTATAGCTTTCACTTTTTGTCATGCAAGTGGGAGGAGTAAGTTTGAACCAACTTCATTACTTTTTCTGAATCCCAACTAAAATCCATATCCCGGATAATGGAGAAAGCTGCGAGTGTACCTTTTGTCTCTTCTTATATAAAATCCAATATTGTAATGTTCACTGGACACTGTTTAACTAAAAAAAGTACAATACAAGCCAGAATAAATAAAAGAAGGATCCGAACTTCTAGCTAAACGGTTACGATTAAATCTGCACAATTAAACCCACGCGAAATATAAAATCACAATAAAGTGCATCAGTCGTGTTCACGATATGAGATTTAATCCGACATTTTGTGTGAAATTCCGCGCTGACTCTTGAGTAAGACCGGATTAATACCTTTAGAGACCCTAAGCACTTAAAAGATTTTGGTGCCCCACTGTAATTCAAAATATCCTAAATCCCCTGGTTGTATGCAGATGCACTATAGGCCAAATGGAATTTTCCCCCGGACTCTATTAGAGCCCCACGATGTAACGGAGACCCGTGCATTAATGATGAGTGAGCATTGACGTTGCGTTTGCACTAAAACCAATTTTGAGAAACATGTAAATTGCCGCCATCTCAAAATTAGTCCAATATTCCCCTAAATTAATAATATTTTTTAGTTTGAGTATTTTTCCCGCGCAGTACTAACAAAATTCCTTGTATTGTTTAATGGTTAATTTGGCCTTGTCTTCGCGGCACGACATTCATAGGGACACTATCTCACGTTAACAACTACTGCCAATTCTTTGTTGAATGCGCTTAGATTTTATTATTTTACCCACCAAATTTATGATCTTAGGCTAGAAGCAACCGGCAGCTCTCTTGATTGCCGATCGCTATGCTATAAAGGACCCCGACAGAAGAGAGACCTCTTAACTGCCCTAAAGTGCAATCAATAAATCCGGCAGGATAAAATCAAAGCCCAATGCAGTTGTCTGCAGCCCCGCTTTGTATTGATTTGCTCAAAGTTATTCTAGTTAGTTAATCAATCAGAACAATTCTCCACCCAACTTTTAATTATTTCAAACCGCTTGCAATTCCTACCCTTTAAACACTGCGGGGAATGGGACTGTAGAATGATCCGGGTGCGCCTAAAGTTCAATAAAAGTGAGAAACTGCCCTTTTTCTACCAAGTAATTGCATTTTCTCATTCAGATGGCGAATGGACCAGTTCATTAGCGCGTGTGCTGTGGACCAGACCACTATCCAATGTCGAGGACCCCTAGACGCGTGCCGAATTGCTCTCATCAATATCTTGGGCACTCCTCTTCGCACAAACTGCGTATGCTCAGGAAATGATTTTTCTCTCTTATATTCCTGCATCGATTGGCAGCGATTAATTTGGCTCAATCCGTGTGTGGGTAAGAATGCGTTTGCTTCATCTGGAAAATACCAAAACAATTGTATAATATTTTTTTTATTTTTATAAATTGTAATAAATGAATAGTCCAAGCTCAAAAAGAGTACCACGAGATGAAGATGACAACTCCTCCTCCCTTACCCACTAAACCAACTCCGATAACAGCCGTAAATGGTGTTAACCTGGGTCAATCACACAGTACCGCCGGTACAATATCAACTGCCACAACCAATGGCCCGCATCCTACCCCCATGCATTGGATTCCAACCATAAAACCAACACCAATAGACACGGGTAAATGTAAATATACAGCTTTTTATTTATTTTTCGAGTGTATATATATATATATATACACTATCTAGTTTTTTGATTTTCTATCTTCTGAATGCAAAATATATAATGTAAACATTGCTTTATATATTTCTCAAGAGACCTGTGCAATGACAAGCGGTGGGGAGAATACAGTGTATATTAAAGAAGGCCAAAGCCAAAGGGTAAGCATTATAAATTGGAATAGGTATACCAAAAATGCTAATGCTACCCTGTGAAGAAGCAGGTGGTAAATACGTACAGCTTTTTGCAAATGGATAAACAAGACACGCGGCAAATGTTCAAAAGCACTAACAGTAATGAAATAAAGAACAACTTCTATTACAGTCAGTTGTAACCTCGTTGGGTCTGCAGGTTTTGACGGTGTCCGTACATTTATTCGCCAGGAATGAATTGTATTTTGGTCATATCATTTTAGTTTAGGTTAGATAAGGTTTGGTTAAGACAGGTTAGGTTAGGTGAGGTTTGGTTAGATTTACCAGCAAATAAATGATCGTCGAATAAATGATATCGAAAAAAAAAACTGCACTTAAGGTTGTGGTAAATCTAACCAAACCTCACCTCACCTAACCAAACCTTATCTAACCTAACCTAACCTAACCTAACCTAACCTAACCACACCACGTATGACCAAAATACAATTCATTCCTGGCGAATAAATGAACGGACACCGAAAACCAGTGCTTGGAAAAACAGAGAGAAACTGAGTGTGCGCATTCTTTCAGTAAATTTTGCTACCAATCCATCTAGAAATTGTTTGAACATTCTATCGATTGATGTTTGGTGTAAATCGGTTAAGTAGATTGTAATAAGATGAGTTTTTCTATATAGGTGTATGAAGCCGACAATCCTGATTGTTCTATGTTGTGTTGGTGCAATGTGGGTGGTTACACTACTTGCCACCACTTGGTTTGCGCCGAGAAAATCTCGTGTCGATCCCCTCAAGCCGTCTACAGCCACTCGTTCGAGACATACCGTGCTTTTCGTGGATATTGTATCTGTTTCTCGGGGAATTTTATCTGTGCCAAACCGACTGATGGATATAACCTACGTCCTGGTTAGATAGAATCTGAGAAAAAGGAAATTTTTCAAATTAACCGAGATAATTTTGCAATTCAGGTGTTTACTTATTCTTGGGCTACAGCAAAGTGGAAGAAGCCAGTGTGAAGAATTTTACTAATATGACCATAAGCAACAGCGTTCATGCCTTGCAGAAATTATTAGAGTCGCAAGAAGTAGGTACTCAATATGGAAATAGAGACTAGCATGTTCTTGCTACTGAAATATTAAAATTAACGCCATTACCCAAATTTTGAGTAGTGTTTGGTGATTTAATATTTGGTTACCAAAAAAATTCTAAGTCTCTTAATATTTTTGGATGTGCGTTTGATTACAATTGTGCTATTTATCAGAAGGCATGCCGAATGATGCTGACTCAACAGATTGAAGACAACATTATAATTCAAGTTTATCTCATCGACTTTAATGCCGAACGACAAAACAACAGCATTACGCCCGAAATGGTCATGCGTGAGGAGGTAAGGCTCCCATTAGTATACCCAAAAGTTGATTTTGGGTGTAAAATGTCGATTTTTAATCTAAAATATCAAATTTTGGTCTAAAATATCAAATTTTGGTCTAAAATATCAAATTTTGGTCTAAAATATCAAATTT
>JAQFXT010001737.1:0-15536 GCA_034683725.1 Strigamia crassipes
GAGATTTCAGGCAGATTTCAAAGATTTGCTAAAGATTTGAGGAATTTGTTATGGATTTGAAGATTTCAGGCAGATTTCAAATATTTGCTAAAGATTTGAGGAATTTACTATGGATTTGGAGATTTCAGGCAGATTTCAAATATTTGCTAAAGATTTGAGGAATTTATTATGGATTTGGAGATTTCAGGCAGATTTCAAAGATTTGCTAAAGATTTGAGGAATTTGTTATGGATTTGAAGATTTCAGGCAGATTTATTTATTGATTTTGCTACAATTTTTGCAACATTTTATAAGATTTTATGGATTCTAGAATCTTGCACTACTTTAAATCTCGCGAGATCTTGCGAGACCATAAATAAAGTAAATTTTCAGGAAAATATTAGTTTTATAAATATTGCAAATTTTTCTAAATTTATATCATTAGCGACATATTACCTAACATCGCTCTTGTAAACATCGCTTTTACAGATTCTTCATAATTTCGACTACGCCAACTATCACAAACACAAAATACAAAAATCTTTTTTGGATTTATCAATTTCGATTTATTCTGCTTTCAATAAAAGTTCATAAAATTTTGAATCCTTAGACTCGAATGTGGTCCCTGTCACGTTCACTGTGTGACAGACAGTAAACAAACTGCAAACCTATAACGAAAACTCCACCTTTTCCCTTCATGCTGAATATCGGATTTTGCAACCGCTCCTAGACATTTTTTCTCTCTCTCTCTCTCTCTCTCAAAACGACGACTCAATATCGATAAAATAGCCTCTTACTTTTCCATCTATTTTTCTCCATTTCGCACTCCCTTTTGCCCCCAATTTTTATTATTCTCTTTACTTTAGAGACAAAGATATCTGAGCAAATGTTCGTGATCCCTCGATGCGCCGCAAAGTATACAATCTGGCTTTGATTGGAAACAATAAAAGAAAAGAAATGGATGATCGCTGTTATTAGGGTCAGCCACCTGTTAACGGTAGAAAGAAGAAGGAAAAAAAAAGACGAAGAAAAATAGTGGAATTTGTGTTGAAACGTGTTCGAATTGAGTTTCTGGCGGAATGCCCAGTTAGGATTTCAATTAGAGGCGAGAACGGGAAGACAAACGGTCTAGTGGGAGTTGAAGAATTCCCTCGATATGTTCATTTCAACCCCAGTGTTAACACGTGCACAGACAAGTGCAGTGAGCGTCAAGTATAGGGGAGATAGCGGCATGCAGATGCTGGCTGGCCTGGTTATTGTTGCCATGGTGACAGTTTGAGTGCGCATCTGGATGGCATCGGTGACGACCCAGGCGCAATTTTGGATATAATAACACGGTCTAATGTCATTTTTAAGCTGGGTTTGTTTTTGCTGTAAAACTTGGGGTAATTATTCGTGTATTTATAAGGACTCCATTTATTTGTCCACTATTTTCACTTAATTTTACGCTAAAAATAACTAAATTCTGCAACTAAATCTCTGCCGTGTAATGAAAAATGTTTAGTGTAAACATAAGGGAAAATAGTGTAAAGAATAAAAAATTTAGTGTAAACGTTACGGATTTTTCTGGTGTAAAAATAAGGGAAGCGAGCACTGAAAGCACGAATGACTTGTTATTGTTAAAAGTTTACTATATCTGAGTTATTATAATTGTTAATGTCACTCTGTATGTTATCAGCCAGAGTAAAGTTGTTTTGTTTTTATGTTCAAATGCTGTTCATCATTTACGCAGACATACACGACGATAAAATGACGAGATTCCATCACAAAATGTTCGTTTTGAAATGCTTCAATCTGAATTTATCTATTTTTTTTCTTTTTTTTTGGTTCGTTTGTTTCATTTTATTTGAGTTTTTTTGCTGCAATTTACGTTGGCTTTCTTATCGTGTTTTTTTTTTCGCCTTTTGTGACATCATCTTTGATGTTGATGATGAGCCGCTTTTTTTGGGATTTTCTTTGTCTTAATCTTTTTTTTTTATTTTTTTTTTTTTATCTTGTCAACTGATTTATGTTCAATAATAAACGGAGCAATAAATTGGAAGTAGAGCAAATGTTTTTTTTTTTTTTTTTTTTTTTTTTTGGCCTTTTTTTTGGGGTTATTTTGGTAATTTTGTAAAAAATAAAAAAGTTTGGAAATGTGGATAAGTAATTCATTATATGTGTTCACTCAACATTGCCTCAGGAAACTGATTAAAGTATTGTTCTATACACGTCCATTTGAATAACTAAAAGAATTTAGATTCCACTAACCCGAGGCTTTACATCTTCAAGTTGACTTACATTAAAGACAATAGGTGCGTTCAATTCACGAAAGAAGAAAGAAGTGACTTTTACTTTCTTTCTTTTAAACAAATTGTTGCATCCTGTCGCCATCTTGAAATGCAACACAATGATGTATTTTGATCTGCTTATTTTGCCATTGTTTTCTTGCATGATTTTTAGAAACACTCGGACTCATGTTTACTAAACATTTTTAGATGTTTGTGATTTGATGTGCAAATAACGTAATTTAGTGCTTGACTTTGGCATCAAGATGTCGCTGCAGACTTAATCCACTTTAATCTAAGTGTACTCGTAGTTGCGTCATCGCACAAAAATAATTTATTTACTTTATTTGCGTACATTAATCATTAAACGAAAACAAACTGAAATGCATTAAAAGATTTGTTGACACATCTCCAAATTATTTTACTCTTTAATCGAAATCAATAAAAAACTGTTCCCTAGGGAACACGTTGGAGCGCTGACTGATGTTGATATTAAAATGTATATATATCACATTTATAATTAAAGCAATGCCAAATTAAAATTTTTTTTTTTTTTTTTAATTTAATCATTTGACGAGTTAAATCCCATCTAACTACTTCCTTAATAAGAAAACGCTCGTTTGTCACGGTAGCACCTGTTGCACTTCGAGCAGCTCGTTGCAATTCCCTCGAAATGCATATTTGATGTGATTCATCAAGGTGATGTAATAGAATGGGTGGATGGGCTTTTTGTCAGCAAATAAAAATTGAAGAAATATTTCTTCGGGGCTTTAGTGTGGTCTTAAATTTCACTTTTTCTAAATTCTATTTGCGTGACAAATTTTTATTAGCAAAAGTAATTGAGTTATGGAGCCAAGACAGGATAATTAGGCACCTTAAGCCATCTTACATATTTTAAAAATAATTGCATTCTCAATTTAAAATTCTATGAATAATGTAAAAATATATATGTATAGTATATATATATATATACATAAATATATTATTTTTAAAAATTCATAAAATATGAAGCGGCGTAGAATAAAATTTGATTTATTCAGGTAGGACGCTGCAACTGTCATCTTAAGTCGTCCGGGAATGAAATTAGTTGTAATTTACAAAACCCGACGCTTGTTTTGACTTAGAATGCGCATTTTACTACGGCGGTAAATCAATAAACTGAATATTTCGACCAAAAACAATGAAATTTATTCTCGTTACATTAATTGATGCGTTAATTAATAATTTTTAATTTATTTTCTTTTAATCCATAGAGATATTACGGCAAATCGTTACCATTTGGTCAAGACAGTTTCAAACCGGAGAACATTGGTTTATTGACCATCGAACAAGCCTTGGCTGATTATGCAGTGCTTTTGACAAGTCTGAAAGCTTCGCTAAATGCAGCTAATTGCTCCGTTATTGCTTTTGGCGGCAGGTAATGAGCGCTGGGATTTTAATGGAAAAAAAAAAAAAAAAAAAATTTTTTAATTTTTTTTTTTTTAATCTTTTTTTCTCAAAATGATAATATTAAAACAATTCGTCTCGTTTAGCTATGGTGGAATGCTCAGCGCGTACATGCGGTTCAAATATCCTCATATCATTGACGGTGCCATTGCTGCTAGCGCTCCAGTTTATCTTGTAGCAGGTTTAGATGCCCGAGATACGTTTTTTCCAGCTGTTACTAAGGTTTGTTACAAGAAATGTTATTTTTATAATTTTTTTTTTTTTTAAAAAAACTTTTTTTATTTTATTTTTTTTAAAATTTTTTTTTTTAGGATTTTAGTGATATTTCACCTTTATGTGCGGAGCAAGTTCAATCAGCATTTTCGATCGTATCATCTTTGGCTCAACAAGGAACGGAAGGTACTCGTATACTTGTTCACGTGAAAGCAAAAGCTCAAGTCTCTAAAGCCTCCTGAGCTAGAAAAGGTTGAGGAATGATACTTTCTCTACACAGTTTACTTCCAATTTAGAAAAAAAAAAAAAATTGCTAACATTAAATAAGAATTTCACAAAAAAAAAAAAAAACGGCTGGAATGACGTCGTATAATGCAATAACGGAGAACGAACGAAACTAATGGAAAACGGCACTGCTGCAAATTAATAAAGGGGTTCCACACAACGGATTATAATTTTATTTCTATTATAATCCAATTAAAAAAAAAACCTAAGATTATAACGTAAGACGTGAGATCTTGGATAATTTTTTTAAATTTAATCACAGCAGAATTAACTCGATGTTTCAAATCAACACTAGGGCGGCGCAACAGTAAAATAATTCGTTTTTTTAATTTTCGTTCATCAAACTTTAAAGTACTATACACAGATCGATTCGTCTCGATGATTCAAATCGAACGAGCTATAATTTTTCTAGATTGCTATTGTAGTTTGAGAAATATCGCGAGTAGAACTGTTGAGGTGATAGAACATCAACCCGGGCGCCATTTGCAATAATGTTTACTTTTTAAATTCCCACCAATAGGGAGAGGATTATTTTTTTTCTCGATTTTAACCTTTCCTCATATGCGCAGTTTGAACGATAATTTAATCTAAAAAAATGGATGATTACCCCTTAGTAATATTTGAAAATGGCCACTAATTGTTCCAACTTTGAAATTAATCGAATAACCTCGAATTGTGGTAATGAAATGTTGAACTTTAAGCTAAGTGTTTAACTGAGTGAACTTTATGACGGCTCTTGCACTTGCTAAAAATAGCAGCTCATTCAGTGAAGCTGCTCTAATCATTTTTGCTCGTGCAGCTCGTCGAGCTTTCAGTTACGTCTCAACGACCTGTCAGCTGCTGATACAAAGCCGACAAAATTAAACTCAGTCTGAAAATAAACACGTTTGATAATATAATATTATTTTTTTTTTTAGGTCTCTTGAACATTTCTAGAGCTTTTCAGCTTTGCAGTCCGTTGAAAAACGAGACGGATTTCAAACACTTGTTAATGTGGGCACGAAATGCATTTGTGAATTTGGCAATGATGGATTATCCATATCCCACTAATTTCATGGCCAAACTACCAGCGTTTCCAGTCAAGGTAACGATTTTCCAATAAATAAGAATAATAAATTATATATTTGTTTTAAATTAAGCGTTGGGACGCATTGCCATGCATTGCCATTTTACCGTTGTTCTAAAACTATAATTCTCAATATACTTCGAATACAATACCTAGATCAACCTAGGACACGAAAATAGGGGTATTGGTCAAAGTCTAATTTATACATGCTCGCAAACAAGGAATGTTGTTTACTATCAAAAATTAAATAAATAACTAAACGATTCATTATACGTTTTCGAATCCCGGGCAAAGCCGGGCCAAACTGCTAGTGTTGCATTAAAGTACGGTAATAGGGAGTTTGGTGGTCCTGTGTCTGGGACAACAATGCGACAAAAGATCAGAGCTGGGTGATTACAGGCAAAAATTGTAATCGATTACGATTACTAATTACTCAAAAAATTGGGTAATCGATTACGATTACTGATTACTTTGTAGCACCTGTAACCGATTACGATTATAGATTACATAATCAGAAGCTAGAAACTGCAACGATTACGATTACTGATTACTGATTATATTTCTAAAAACAACTTATCAATAAAAATCTGGAGTTTATTGCATTTAGGAATTGCTGCATATTTGACTTAACTAGTAACAATTTTTCAAATTTCTCATCTGATAAGCAACACCTCTTAGGATTATGAATCAAAACTGTGTTTTATGATGAATTTCTGTCTCTTTTATTCACAGTTTTGTGCATTTTTGTTATTTTTTATTCATTTTTTTTCTCGTTTTTGTGCATTTTCATCCATTTTTTGGCATTTTTGTGTATTTTTGTGATTTTTTTTGCGCTTTTGTGCAATTTTAGCAAAATACCGGTATGCGACATGACATAGTTTGAGAAGCACTGATGTAATCAGTAATCATCTTGCTTATTTTAAATTGCAATCGATTGCGATTACTGATTACTGTTATAATTTTGTAATCGATTACGATTAACGATTACTTCTACCTCTGTGTAATCGATTACGATTACCAATTACAAAAATGTAATCGATTACAGTAATCGATTACAGTAATCGATTACATTTTTGTAATCGATTAATGCCCACCTCTGCAAAAGATATACTAGAAACTATATTAGTAATGGTTGATGGCCTTTATTTCATATTAGTTTCTAGAAAGTGTTTTTCTTAGGTAGCAAGGGCCATGTTGTTGCCGTGGCCCAACCGAAGAAAATTGCCAAGCACGCAATTATGGAGAACTACGACGGTGGCAAAAGCTTTCACCCTTAAAACGTACGCTGGTCGTTAAATGGACTTCGCTTGACCGATTCAGGTCGTGTCCATGATGCGTTCGTGGACAATTCGCACGTTAGGAAGACGTAGTTGGAGATGTGACCTACCACGTTGCTAACCTGTGTAGAACCTAGGACCCCGTATAGAAGGACTGGCAATCTCCCGTAGCTCGGCTCGAAATAGCGCGCATTGCATTGTGGGATTAATTGGCAGACGTGGGTACCCATAATGCATAGGCGCACTCTGCATTGAGAATTTAACAAGGGTTTAACAAGCACTTGCCAGTCCTTCTATACTGGGTCCTAGGTAAAACTGCCTCATTCGGGCTACAAAGGCTACTTCCGTTTCCGCTTTGTGCCCAGTGGTCAGAATAACCACTTCCGGTGATGGTAGTAGCCCAAGTCAGTCTGTTGACACACTAGGACATGTGTGAACAAAACTCAAACAATAGATGTTGCGTTTTTACCGCCATTTTGTGTTGAGGTCGCTCGTGATTGGTTGGTTGCGTCAAGAATTTTTTTTGTTGCAATGACGCAACCAGGGTGAACCTACCTATAGGTTTAGTCTATCTACGAGGATTTTTTTTCTGATATTGGGCCCGGAATTATAATTTTCCCGGGGTTCGGGTTCACTCTAGGCGGTCTTGGTTTGAAGGGATGTTTGGGCGCTCGGTCAAAATGTTATCATCGAGGCGAGATTCGGTTAGATTCCAGTTGGGGTTTTATTGTTTTTTTAATGCCAATTCGGGCCAGTTATTTTTATCACGATTTGTCATCTAGGCTGAGCACTTGAGCTTTATCGTTACTGTTACGCTCGTAATGACTACGAACTTAGTTGTTTACATCGTGCATTATTGAAAATGGATGCTTTTAGGAATAATCAATATAAAAGCATTGGATTTTTCTTTTTAATGGGACGTTAAGGCGGATGGTGTTTACATTGTCGGAAGAATATTTTCAAATGGAGAACCTCGTCGCATTTATATATATAGCACGTAAACAGTGTAAGTTGGTTTGATTTGATTCAGCTTTGATGAATTATTTGAACAGCTACTGCTGTTGAAATCAGTGAAAATAAAGTGAAGTAGCTGGCAGTGGAACTAAAACAAACAACGGAGAAAAAACAAAAACAAAACAAAAACAACAGAGAAAAAACGGGGAAAAATAAATCGTATTATTGAAGAGGCTGTGATTTGATGGGTGTTCAACACCTACAGGCAGCTCGTTAGTCTAGTACCGGGGTTTTTCACAGGCGCCATCTAATGGCAATTTGAACTTGTAATTGTAATTCGATTCAAAGTCTAACTCGAAACTTTGAAAAATAAAGAATAGGTGCATTGAAAGTTTCTGTTTCTGTGGTTTTTGGTGTTTTTATAATCGGCAAAAACGGAAGTACGAAACTTGCTTAACTGCGAATGTGTTCATTTTTGGGTCTCGTGCTCGGGTCGTGCAAGTAAATGACGATTAAAAATTCCTTCAATTCAAATCAATTAGTCCAAGAATCAACTAACGAAGTGTGGCTCACTTGTTTGAGTACAATTATGCCATTACTCACGTTTTAGGGGTAATACGGTATGACGATTGGAGTGATTGACCCCTCGATCTAGCTTTTGTTGTAGCCATTTTGAATTTGGTTGTAAAAACTAAAACACAATGTTTTGATTTTGGTGCTTGTTTACGGCTGTTTTTAGTGTCCCTTCTGTTTATAATAACGCCATAAACAGTAACTTTAAATTATCACAAAATTATTAAGTTTGCGTAATTATTCATGAAATATTAATATTTTTAAAAATTCATTGAATGCAGAAATGCACTCGGCTTATAGACTTAATTACTTTGGTAATTTGGTTTGAATATTTAGAGGGATTTACCACTGGTTCATTTCATCTAATTAGTTTTTTAAAAATGATAATATGAATTAAAAACGATTTGTTTTTGCAGGTTGCATGCACGAAAATGGCGGCGGCGAACACAACGGTCGAAGGGCTTAACGACATAGCGGGTAAAAAAAAATATGAAAATTTTAATCAAGAAATAAATTAAAATTGAAATTTTTCATTTTTACGTTTATTACTATTTTTTCACTATTTTTTCACAGGAATGATTTATAATGGAAGTAGCGACTCGAGTTGTAATGACATTTGGAGCCAATTTGTCGAGTGCTCCGATCCTACAGGTTGCGGCTTGGGAAACGACGCTGCAGCGTGGGATTTTCAGGTTAATCCTCGGATTAATTTGTGTTGCTTAATCATCTCAGATTTATTTATTCCCCTTGTTTACTCATTTGATTTAGGCCTGCACTGAAATAATTCTCCCAGAAGGCACCAATAACAAGACGGACTTTTTCCCCGAATTACCGTTCACACTCGAGCAACGCGCCTCGTATTGCAAGGATAAATGGGGTGTTGTACCCAGGAATGATTGGCTGGCAACGCAATTTTTTATTAAAGGTAAATCAGAATCAATTGGAGAAAGGAGGGATTTCACACCGGTATAACGAATTTCTGATTTCTATTTGTTGTCTGCTATAGGTTTTCTCTTATTATAAATTATTTCACTTAATGAACTTTTGCTATTATGAAATTTCAATGCAAAAAACCAAAAATATGAAATTTTATTTTATTATTGCGAACATTTCAGTTAAAAATGGTGGCAGACGCGTAAAAGGTGATTAATTATTGCGTTGGAAATTTCAAACTAGTGCCACGGGTGAATATTGTAGAAAAATGGATGCCAGATTCCACGCGTCCACGCTAAATCCGTTTAGTTAGCTATCAAAAAAGCTTCGATTAATTTCGAAACCAGACCTGTTCTGTTCAGAATTTAATTGCCCGCAACTCTGATCATTTTGTTTTTAATTTAAAGCTGAAAAAATACGTTTTTTTATGATGAACAGGCCAAAACAAACTTGTAGAAATTGGACTTTCTAAAAGTCCTAATTTCTACATAAGTTGTTTAAGTGTGAACTAGGTAATAGTGTCACAAATTAGGCGATAAAATGTGAGGGGCCCCCACAGGGATTTATCTGGCCCTGACTAGGCCTGTGCGATATTGCGATATATCGCAAATGCGATATCAAATTTTAAATATCGCATCTGAATATCGCATATGGATGTTGCTTGCGATATATCGCAATTTGCGATAAATTGCGATATATTGCGATTTGCGATATTGCGATAAATTGCGATATCTTGCGATATATTGCGATATATTGGCTTTTGCTTATTTAAAATTCCATTTTATTTTTAAAAATAAATTTTATTTTTGTAATTACATTTTATTTTTAAAATTATGTTGTATTTTTAAAATTTCATTTTAACGCGATATATTGCGATATGGCGATAAATTTCGCTATTGCAATATACTGCGATATCGCGACGTAATAGAGACCTACTTACATTCATCTTCACAATTCTTTGGTTATTTTAAATTGAAATTATTCCAATATTCCTGTAAATTAATAATATTTATCGGCTTAATCGATAATATCCACTTATTTTTTTGAGTATTTTCCCGCACTTAAGTGTAAAAAGAAAATACTCAAAACGTATTTGCGAATATTATCAACTAAACCAATAAATATTATTAATTTAGGGGATTATTGGGGTAATTTTGAAATGGCGGCAATTTACAGGTTTCTCAAAATTGGTTTTAGTTCAAACACAAACACAGATACCAATTTGTCAAAATGAAATTCTCGTAACAAACTCTAGTTATTTCAAACTATTTTTTGCTCCCCAGACCTGTTCGTAATAGCGAGAAACGACCTGTAATATTGAATTACCCACTAATTGAAAAATAAAAATCCAATTTTCTTACTGAGTTAATTAGTAATTAACCTTCAACCAAACAGAATTTATTGCGGCCTACTGAAATTTATCCCTTATAATTCAATTAAAAAATGACATGGCGGTCGATCAAATTAAATCCACTTAAAACGATGCTAGCATTTTATGGTGCTTGGGGCCCACTAACTTATATTAATGAAATAAAACCAAAATAAGCATTAAAACTGTCTATCTCAATATGGTATCAGATTGTCAATATTTCCCAGACCAGTTATGAATGAGGTGTTTGTTAGAAACAAGACACAAATGAACTGGAAAAATTTTTTTTTGGTTCACAAGTGGACTGGAATTTAGTGCCAATAGCCTCAAAATGCAAATTTGTAATTTTTTGTTGTATTTTTCTAGGTTTAAAAGGTGCCAGCAACATTTTGTTTTCAAATGGGAATTTAGATCCCTGGAAAAATGGCGGGGTATGTTTTATTTTTAATTATTTTGTGTTTAAAAAAAATGTATGAAAAATTATTTTATTTTATTTAAAGGTTTTGAGCAGCATTGGCCAATCTATTATCGCAGTGCCAGTAATAGGTGGCGCTCATCACTTGGATTTAAGAGGTCAAAACCAGGCTGATCCACCAATGGTGAGGAAGGCCCGAGCAACTGAAATCACTTACATTCAGAAATGGATCAAAACCAACAATTAATTTTTTTAAATTTACTTAATTTTAATAAAGCTCAATCATGACTAACTAAATTAGTTAAATATTCTTCGTTGTCCCATTGATCGGACGCTTCTTTAGGCAAATTCTTCCGTAGTTTACGCAACTTCGAAGACAAACTTGTTTTGTCCTTCTTCCTCGGAAGACAATATACAATGTTATTTACCTCGTTTTCAATTTGTGTATAATAAATGGATGAAAAATGTTCTCCGAGTGCGGTTAATATCGTTTTTTTGAGTGCCAGATCGCGGCAAACTAAATTTAATATCAACAACCCATGCGGAGTGAACAGTTTCTTCATACAACTTAAGTTGTGCGTTGAAACGAACGACTGGGGCGGACAGCTCATTCCTACTGTAGAATCTTTCCCGTCCACATCCAGCAAGATGACGTCATACCTTGTATCTATAATGATTAAAATTTGTTAAATTGTGACGTAATTTTGACTTATTAACATAAACTCACCGGAATCGACGGCTGAATTCAAATATTTGATTCCATCGTCGATGAAAACTCGTAATTTCACATCGGTTGTAAAATTGAACCATTTTTTCGCAATTTCCACCACAGTTGGATCAATATCAACAACATCTATAGTTGTTTTTAGGAAACTCCTGCGGATATACATTGGTAATCCACCACCACCCAATCCAATCAGCAAAACACGAATATTTGTATCTAAAATTTATTTAAAAAATTAGTTTTATTTATTTATTTATTTATTTATTTATTTTTTCAAAAATGGCGTCGTTACCTATGATGTCATCGGGCAGGAAAGCTAGTCCCTGCACCATTGAAATGTGATGATCACACGCCAAGAAGTTGAAATTAATAGATGATTTGCCCGTTTTCTTTCGTTTTAGTTTAGCTTCGGATTGAATCACGTTTTGGTTCGATAAAAACACGAGTCTACGAAACGTTTCCGTTTCAACCACCACATCTTCAACAACGTATTTCCCGCTCATTTCACTCAATCCTTCGTGACAAATCACTCGTGTTCCTAGATCGGCGCCAGTTGACCAAAACGGAATCTAATTTTTTAAAAAAGAAAAATAAATTTGTTAGTTTACCCGTAAAAGCTCCGAATAAATACCCGAGTGTTTAATTATTTTAAAATGATTGATTTCTTGGTTTTTCATTAATATTTATTTGATTTTTCATTGATTTTTCATTGATTTTTTTTAGTTTTTTTTATATTGATTTTCATGCTTATTAATTGATTTTTAATTGATTTTCTTGCATTTCCATTGATTTTTTTTGCTTTTTTATTGATTTTCTTGCTTTTTCATTGATTTTCTTGCTTTTTCATTGATTTTCTTGCTTTTTCATTGATTTTCTTGCTTTTTCATTAATTTTTGTGATTTTTTTTCCTTTTTCTTACTTAAATTGGCACAGGCCACTACACGGACCAGGCCACAATTCAGAGCTTTACGATATTTTCAAAAATAGATTAAAAATTAATTCCTACTTGGTATTTTGCAGGCAATTCAAAAGGAGCAAGTTCCATGACGTAAGATTCGAGTTCCTCTTTGACAACATTTAAGTTTTCGTAAACATGATCGCGACTCAAGTGGACCACGACCAAAGCTCGACATTTAGTGTTTTCCGCCAAGTAAGTGCGTCCTTTACTCGTTCCGTACAACCACTCCAATTCCCTTCCTTGCGGCACGATAAAAATAGCAAACGGCACGGGCAGTCTAGTTTTACTTAAAACGACTAAATACAAGGAAAACCGCCATGTTTTCGATCCAGGAGCGAACAATTCAAATGATGTATCTTCAGCATTTTCCATTTTACTAAAAAAAATGAATCAAATCAGTTAAATTTCCATTTTTTCACTTATTTTTACCGAATACCCGGATAGAATCTCATGTCGAACGAACATAAACTGTTGAATACTTTCCACGTTAGACGCAAGTTCCGATTTATCTCGAACACGCGCTAATTTCTCACCAAATCCAAATTCTAAAATCTGATTAAATTAAATTAAATTGTGTTTTTAGTCATCTCGTGTTGGAATACCATCGGCATGTTGGGCATTTTCTTTAATTTCGTGCAGACGACGGCGAAAACAGGAAACAATTTTTGCCTTTCGTTGGAGTTTTGGCATACGTGGATTCGAATTAACCAATTACTCCTATAAAAATTAATTAAAATTCTGCATTTTGTCGTAAATATTTACAATTTGCTTACTCTTTTCCGAACCATTCGAGTAAAATGTTGAGTATGTGGCTCTGGAGCAACGTCACGCACACGTATCGACCTCCGAATTTCGTAATTCGAGCGATTTCTTCGAACATTTTCTCGACGGTTTCGCGAACTTTATCCGAATCGTCGGGCATGATGGCGTCTAGAGTGCCTTTATCCAACACGACATTAAAATTCTCATCTTTGAATTCCATCTGAAAAATAAAAATAAATATTAAAACGAAAAACGTGACTCGAATTATTCGTAGTACGTTTCGAACGTCCATTGTTTTCCAATGCATTTTCGGTCTTGTTTTTGCGTTTTGATTTTTCATGACATTAATAACGGTTTCACTGATATCGATGTTCGTGATATTGAGGATTCCAACGTCGTATAAGTCGTTACTTAGTCGCGAATTGCCGCAACCAGTCACTAATAATTCGTCGGCTGGTTTTATATATTTCGTTAGAATCACTTCTAAGCTTTGATAATCGCCGTACCTATAAAAATCAAATAAAGCGTCAATAAACTGTTTATAAATCAGTTTTGTTTTTACCATTCGAATGTATTCGTCCCTCGTTTATTAAAAAATCCATCCCAATATTTTTTCTGGCTAAAATCAGTATGAAATTTTGGAAGCAAATTCATTTTAAGTCTGTAACTGGCTGTTTAGATAGTCGCTGTCTGACTCCTTGCGGTTAAAAGCTCCTGGCATGTGTAATGCAGCGATTAACTATGGTAGTATTTTTATACTTTTCAATCGTAAGAGCAGGCGTAAATGTTACTGTTAAGTTATATAATCAAATATAAGACTTTTTTTAAGATTTTGGGCAAAATCACCCAAAAAAAACAAGTAAAAATAGTTTTTTATTTATTAAATTGAATATATATTACACATTAACTACTCTTGGTACTAACCAGATAGTCCCTGGATAGCTGACCCATGTTCTGTTAACAAGAAGCGACATCACACCAAGTATCATTTGCAAACAACAAAACACCAAATAATAAAAGACAATTAAAAGTATAAAAAATTAAAATTTTAATATCATATATATAAAATAAATACAATTAATAATCAAACAGCGTAAACTAAGTTTCATCCCAATTGCTAGACGTGTTAAATAAATTTGTCGTCGAGTTTGCTAAAAAAAAAAAAAAAGAATTTTTTTACAAACAAATATAAATAAAACATTCAAAACAATCAAATTAATACCTGATTGTGATTGAGAATCATTACTATTCGGTACTAAAATAGGATCAATAAAAACAACATTTTCAAATCCAGATGTAGTTATCATTTGCGAAGTCACGTGATCAGTAGATGACGTATCCGAATCACTAACCTAAATAAACAATAATAAAATTAGTAGAAAAAAAAATCATTTAAAATTGCAATAATCACGGATTGCTGCAAAATTGTTATATTTAATCCCGGTTGATATTCGGTAATCAAACTATGATGTGACGCGACACAATCGACCGTTTTGCCCGCGCTCGACGCCTCGCTCGGACAGTCCATCAGCATTTTCTGTAATATACTTTCAGCATTACTCTGTTGGCCGAGCGAATTGTCGTAAACTTTTCCGGAGTTCATGGAGCGCTGACTGGCTGCAGCACCTTGCGGATTGGTTTTGGTTGTCAACGCTTGCTGCAAAACTTGTTGCCATTGCAGCACTTGGGGGTTCAGTAATTGCTGTTCGATGATTTGTTGTTGTTGTTGGAGTTGTAGTTGTTGCTGCGTGACTTGCCGTTGCAATTGAATTAATTGTTGTTTGTATATTTGTAATTGAAGAGCGTTATCCGAGTCTGCTATTTCTAAAATCGATGTTTCCATATTACGAGGAACCAAAACTTCGGAAGGCGGAATATCCTTAAAAAAAATTAAAAATTTTAGAGTAATTTCGTGTAATTTATCATTATTTAGAAATAATAATTACATCGGCGATAAAATCAGCTTCGTTTTCACGCGTTTCTTCATTTAATTCGGTTGGTTTTGACCGCGGATGTTCTTTCCACCATTGTTTTAAACCGTGTTCTGGTGGTTCCCGATTTCCACCCGTACGTCTCATTTGTTCACTTACGTTGCAAATTGTACTGTGACTGCAACCTAGAAAATAAAATATGTGAATTTTGTAATAGATTTATATAAGTGTTTAAAATTAAAGCCTAAGAAGTCATGTAAGACCTAAAAATTGAATATTTTTACTAAATTGGTCATTTTTTGCTCAGAAAAAGTCATTTTAGCACTTAATTAGTGACTAAAAAGTCATTTTAGCACTTAATTAGTGACTAAAAAGTCATTTTAG
>JAQFXT010001738.1:0-15518 GCA_034683725.1 Strigamia crassipes
GAGTCGACGAAACGGCGAGTCGACGAAACGGCGAGTCGACGAAACGGCGAGTCGACGAAACGGCGAGTCGACGAAACGGCGAGTCGACGAAACAGCGTCGACGAATTGTCCAAACACCTTATGTGCCGATCGACAAAGGGACTATGGAAGCACCGTTCCAAGCTTTAATCGGACAATCAACAAAACAAATTATTTATACAAAGAAATACTTTTTTTTTTTAATATTGTACCAAAAAATTATTTGAAATAACAATGCACAAGTAATTTTACAAATTCCATGCAAATTCATTTACATCGACAAATCACGCCGGTTTTTTTTTCTCCAGTTTCCATGACTCGTTTCATGTGATTTACAAATTATATAAATAATGGTTTAATTTACATGGAATATTTTCCAAGTTGAATCCTCAGGAGGAATCAACTACAGCTTAGCCTCACCCTCCTCCAGAATTAATGTTAAACCTAGCGGGTCGGTAGCTAGGCCCACAATAGGCTCTAGACAATGGATTCATACCTGCAATTGACAAGAAAATTATCCAGCACTTGTAGTCAACGCCCGGTATCTCGATGTAAAAATCAAATGCCCATTAAATGCCCCTGGGCCCAAAAACAAAAGTAACTTTGAATGCCCCTGGGACCAGGAACAAGATTAACTCTAAATGCCATTGGGCCCAGGTAGAGCAGTAACTTTTAATGCCCCGGGGTCCAAAACAAGAGTAACTTTGAATGCCCCTGGGCCCAGGAACAAGAGTAACTCTAAATGCCCCTGGGCCTACAAGCAAGAGCAGTGTTGCACGCGTTATCGTTATAGTAACGTCGTTACTGGTAACGACGTTATCGTAACTTACGATAACGCGTTACAATATACTGCTAGGTAACGGTAACGGTAATTAGTTATTGTTCTAGTAGTAACGAAACGTTATTTGAAGTTTCGTTACCGTTACATTGTATTGTGCGTCGTACGTTTTGGATACGTAAAAAACGTTTCATTTACATTTTACATTCGATAGAGATTGGTAACGTAACGAAAATGTAACGGTAACGGGATTTACTAATTAGTTACTGTAACGAATGGTAACGAGTTACTTTTTTGCCTTACCAAATTGCAGTAACGCGTGCAACCCTGAGCAAAAGTAACTTTGAATGCCCCAAGAACAAAAGTAATTCTTAATGCCCTTAAGCGCAGTAACAGAAGTAACTTTGAATGCCCCTGGGCCCAGGAACAAGAGTAACTCTAAATGCCCCTAGGTCTACAAGCAAGAGTAACTTTGAATGCCCCTGGGCCCAGGAAGAAAAGTAATTCTTAATGCCCTTGAGCACAGTAACAGGCATAACTTTGAATGCCCCTGGGCCCAGGAACAAGAGTAACTTGTGCTTCTAGGTTTTATAATTCACTCACCATCAGTCGGTAAAAGCCGTTCGCTCGAAACAGGTCGGTTAACTGTATTATTTGTTTTGTCTTTTGGCTTGGTTGGAGATTTCTACGATTAACAGTGGATGGGATTAGTTGATTTTAGGAACCATCCAACGATTACTTACTTTCAACTTTTCTTTTAAAACTGCCGCTTTTTCGTCGTGGTGCTTTTGCATCTTTTGCCTAGCCATCTCCATTGCTTCGTGTCTCTGGGCGGTGACTTGCGGGTCTAAACACAAACGGTCCGTAACTGTACTACCACGTGCTAACAGGAGAATTTACGGTATTAAATAGTTATCATTTTTGTGCCAAATACCAGTACTCAGAATGCCAGTACCTAGCATTTGGGAAAAAATGGCCAAAGTTGGGCAGATGGGTCATCTGCCCAATTTGGGACTTGCCCGATCGCCAGTGGCAAAACTTCAAATCTTGTGAGATCTCGCGAGATCTTGTGAGATTTTGTGAAAATGGTGTTTGTTTTTTGAGAAATTTCTTCCTGAATCTTCCCGAATCTATCTGAATCCCAAAAATATGAGAAAGATTCAGAATCTTTCCGAATCTATCTGAATCCCAAAAAATATGAGAAAGATTCCGAATCTTCCTGAATCTATCTGAATCCCAAAAATACGAGAAAGACTCCGAATCTTTCTCGCATCATTTTCGATTGTCCTACCAATCACATCATCACCAATCGCGGTCCAACGCTAATAAATTAGCCAATTTTGGCCGTTTAGCTTAGATTAGGTTAGCTAGGCTCGCTAGGCTCGCTTAGATACCGTATTTCATCGATTAAAAGCCGCCCTCGAATAGTAGCCGCAGCTAAAATTCGAGTCCACGAATAAACGAAAAAAACTCGGAAGAAACATTCCACGTTCATTTCACAGCCGTAACGTTTGTTCTACGTACGTATTGAATCTCAAAACGAGCATAGAATGAATGAAAAGACTGAAAAACAGCCGCTGCTTCGTATAGTAGCCGGGGCCGAGAGAGGCGACTTGTAATAATCGTTAGTTTAGGTTTACTCGGATCGATGATGACGTTGTAGGAATTAAAACTTGCCATCTGCCCAAACTCGAGATACTTTGCCGATACCTAGAATAAGATTTGCTTGTCTTCTATTCCGTATCCATCGAACGTAATACGGCTTGAGATTAGTCCACAAAATGATACCCACGAGGACGGTGAAAAAGATGGGCCATCCACGATTGGTAACGAAATCTGAGATGTTCAAATAAATATTTTTTAAACGTTTGCACAACACTTCAGAAAAACTATCTTCTTTCTCTTTCCATATTGAAGCCAGTGAATTAGATATATTGTCTGATATGGAGTGAAATGCATGTGAGAGTTTTTGTAAGAAGTTGTCCTTTCTGTATAGAAAGGGCATGTTGGATTGGGGATTTTGAAGGGATGAAAGGTCTTTAGGTAAACAGTCGAGGAATCTTTTTACATTCGTTTCTAGAAGAAAGAAGGAATAAATCGCCAATTGTGCAATTTCGGTATTCACTCGCGTTTCGGTGGTTTTTATTTCTACGCATAAAACTCACCCAGACTGTGCGTAACGCTGTCAAAAATTGATTCCTCCGCGACCGGATCGGCCATTTTGGTTAGGCCTCGAAACTAGGACGCGAGTTGGAATGATGAAATCGCTCACAAGGTGGCGATTTATAAATTATGATTTAAAATTTAATTTAAATTATTAATTTAGGGTTTATTTCAGGTTTGGTTTTGTTTTTTTGAGGAATAAGATACGATAACATTTTGTTTTTTAATGTGCGCATGCGCGGGTGGTTGAAGTGTCGGGTTTTGGCAAATGAAAAACGAGGACGAAAACCTGCTGATTTCCCCTATGCTGACGCACGAGTGTTTCCCGGAATTCCTTCGCGCGTTATTAATAGACAGATAAGAAAAGTTGTAAGTTGCGATTTTCCTGATAAACTTTCCGAAAATGTCTCGGACTCAAAGTAAGTAAAAATCCGGATTAAAACCTTTAAGAAAATGTATAAAACGTACAACACGTACAAAATCAAATCTCGTTAATAACAGATTTCGCCACCAGGAAGGAAAATGTAAAACTATGTCACAATAAGAACAACAACAACAACAACACAATGATATCATTGTCAACCACCAAAACCACCGAAAGACTCGATTTATCCGGCTCCATCAACGTCTCCATCGACGAAATAACGAAAAAATTCAATTTCCTACTCAAAACCGCGACCAAACCCAAAGAAATACGAAAAAACGCCGAAGAAAACGCCGAAAACGCCGAAAACGTAGAAGAAAACATCCAAAATGTCGACGAAAACATCCAAAATGTCGACGAAAACATCCAAAATGACGTTCAAGATGGCGGAATCCCTCCGCAACTCATTTCCCGCGGTCCATCGCGCTCGGACCGACCAAAAACCAAATGTCAGCCATATTTGAAGCCGTCAAACTCGCCATTTTCTAGCTCGGATTCGTCGCTAGGGTCGCCACCACTCGCCACCTCGGCCGACTACAACTGTTCGTACGGCGGATTGCTGACGGTTTTCCCGAACAAAGTGTCCGACGAGGAGAACGGACTTTCGATCAGTCCGAACCGGAAGCAGTACATGCACAAGAATGGCGGCGAAGTGCAGATCCTGTGGACGAGTTTGCCCAATTCGCAGTACACGCGTTCGCCGACGAGCGATTACTCTTCGTACGAGAGCGACGCGACGACGGACAGTTGGTGTCCGGCGTACGTGTCGGAAGACTCGAACGGCGACGAACTGAGCAGCGTTTACGACCTCATCGAGAACCACTCGGCGAAGGGCAGCGAAGAGGTGGATAGGAAAGTTTACGACGAGGAGATCGATCGGATTTTGCAGGATTTGGATAGTCAGGAGTCGGACGAAGTTCGGATCCCGGTCGGGGTTGTGGAGTCGGCGAAGTCGGCGCCGGTTGCGTCGAATGTTGTTTTCGCTAGTGGGATCGGACCGGTCGTTTTGGTTGATGGGAGTAACAGATATGTTCTGGCAGAGCCTTCGGTGGATCGTGGTTTGGCGGCCGCTTATGCGAAGTTTAAGCCGATTAAGATGAAGGGCGAAGCGGTTGTGAATGGCGTCAATTCGCGCGTTAGCGGTACTTGTTTTTTGTTAAATGTTTTGAGGTTTTGTTTTGGGATTTTAGGGAGGTGGGGGGGGGGGGGGTTGTTGGATTTTTGTGTTTTGTGATGGGTTTGAAGACCAGGAGTGAAATGTTTTGGAAAGTGTGATAAAATGTGACAGTTTGGATATGCTTAAGGTTGGTTGGGTATGGGAGAATTTATTTTATTGAATAAAAGTTGCTTTTTTTGTTAGGAAATAATTTGCTTGATAAAAATTGGATTTTTTGGGTAAAGTTTGATTTTTTTTGGGTATAGATTGAATTTTTTGGGTAAAAATTGAATTTTTTGGTTAAAAATTGATTTAAAATTAATTTGTTGGATAAAAATTTGATTTTTTTGGGTGAAGTTTGATTTTTTAAGTAAAAATTGATTAAAAATTGAATTTTTTGGATGAAAATTTGATTTTTTTTAAATTAAAAATTTGATTTTTTTTGGTTAAAAATTGATTTAAAATTAATTTGTTGGATAAAAATTGGATGTTTTTGGGTGAAGTTTTATATTTTAAGTAAAAATTGATTTATTTTGGGTAAAAATTGAATTTTTTGGTTAAAAATTGAATCTTTTAGTTAAAAATTAAATTTTCTGGTTAAAAATTAAATTTTCTGGTTAAAAATTGAATCTTCTGGTTAAAAATTGAATCTTCTGGTTAAAATTTAAATTTTCTGGTTAAAAATTGAATCTTTTGGTTAAAAATTGAATCTTTTAATTAAAAATTGAATCTTTTGGTTAAAAATTGAATCTTTTAATTAAAAATTGAATTTTTTGGTTAAAAATTGAATTTTGATTTTTGATTATTTTAACCCGAAAATATCTCCACCTTTAAAACCAAAACCTCCAACCTAAAACACAACATTTTCCTTTTCCTTTTTAAAAATAGCACTCAACGTCCCCGAATTCGACCCGGATGCAATCCGCAAATCCATCCTATCCACCTACACCGAAAAAGACAAACGAGACCGCCAATGCTGGGCCTCCAAACTCCAAGACGACGAATTAATGCTCGGTGACGAAGAGGGCGACAGGTAACACCAAAAAACCAAACCCCAAACAAACTAAACAAACCTAAAAAAAACAAAAAAAATCTTTGCAGACCTCTCCACATCGCCGTAACTAACCGACAGCAACTGGAAGCCGTGTGTCTCATCAACGTAATGGCCAATTTGGACGCTAAAAACTTGGATGTTCGTAATAAATACGGACAAACTGCGTTGTTCATCGCTGCTTGTTCGAAGCAACACGAGCTGGTTGAGTATTTGCTCGCTAAAGGAGCGAATCCGAACGAGCCGTGCTTGAATAACGGCGAAACGGTTCTTCATTATGTTTGTCAGTTTGGTAAACATTTGTTGCCGGTTGTGGATATACTTATGCGCTCGCCCGACACGAAGGTTGACGCTTTTGATAATTTAGGTAGGGAATTTTTGGTTTGGTTCGATGAAGTTTATTTTTTGGGTTTGTTTTGGGTTTGTTAGATTTAAAAAAAATGCAAAAGATTGATATGTTTATTTTTGTTTAATAATAAATTTGATTGTTTGCATTTTTTTTTTTTGGTGGATTTTTTGCATTTGTGGAAAGAGGTTTGTGTTTGTTCTAAGAGGTTGAGTGTTTTGCTCAAAAAGTGTAATCGATTTACTGTTTGTATTCAACAAAATGCAGTTTTTTTTGGGGGTAAAAATTGGATATCTTGGGTTAAATTTGATTTTTTTCTTTGTTTAAATTGCATTTTTGAGTACAAATTGCATATTTATAAACAAAAATTGCATTTTTATGGGTAAAAATTGCGGTTTTGTACGTCAAAATTGCATTTCTATGGGTAAAAATTGCGGTTTTGTACGTCAAAATTGCGGTTTTGTACGTCAAAATTGCATTTCTATGGGTAAAAATTGCAGTTTTGTACATCAAAATTGCGGTTTTGTACGTCAAAATTGCGGTTTTGTACGTCAAAATTGAATTTCTATGGGTAAAAATTGCATTTCAATGGGTAAAAATTGCATTTCTATGGGTAAAAATTGCATTTCAATGGGTAAAAATTGCATTTCTATGGGTAAAAGTTGCATTTCTATGGGTAAAAATTGCATTTTGTAAAAAAAGTTGCATATTTTTGTATACCCATTGCATTTTTACAATATAAATTGCATTATCACAATATAAATTGCATTATCACAATATAAATTGCATTATCACAATACAAATTGCATTTTTAAAATACAAATTGCATTTTTTAAATACAAATTGCATTTTTGGGTGCAAATTGCATTTTTAGAGTGATGAGTGTAGATTTTTTTTGTAAAAAATAGATTTTGTGACTAAAAATTAGATTATGTTTTTGACTAAAAATTAAATTATGTTTTTGACTAAAAATTAGATTATGTTTTTGAATCAAACACTTGATTTTTTTTTAAATCAAACATTTGATTATCTTTTTAATCAAACATTTGATTTCTTTTTAATCAAACATTTACATTTCTTTTCACAAAAAATCAAATTAATTAATAAAAATTAAATTAAATGTCAAACGTCGAATTACGTCACAAAAACCTATAAAATTTCCCCAAATTGACCAAACACAACTTCCCATCAATAAAACCTACTTTACATAACCTACATTAAAAACACGCCACACATTCCAAAAAAAAAAAAATAAAAAAAAAATAAAAAAAAAATTTTCCCCAAGCAGGAAATGCTAGAAATGCACACGCACGAACAACCCAACAACAAACGCACCAACTAATCAATTCAAAAACCAAATTTAAAAAAAATCAAAATAAATACATAACTTTAACCAAAAAAAATCATTCGTCCTTCAGGTCGAACTCCATTGATCACATCCATAGAGGGTCACGGTCGCCACAAAAAAATCGACGACAACCGAGGCGAAATAATCGATTCGCTACCGGCAGTCCGATACCTATTACATCACGGCGCTTCGGTTGCGTGTCGAGAGAAACGTAGCGGAAAAACAGCTTTCCACGTTGCGATTGAAAATAAATGCTTTTCAATCCTCGAGGTGATTGTTATTAATTATTATTTAGGTGAAAATTGAGTTCTAATTTAATTTTTTTAAATTTGTTTTTAAGGTTTTGTGCTACGAAACCCGCGCGACGAGCGCGGCGGTTAACGTCGCCAATTATTCGGGACAAACTCCGCTGCATTATTCGGCCGTGTTGAATAACGTGACGGAAATGGAGCAAATTAAGTTTGTTAAGTTGTTGCTCAATGCAGGTGCCTGCAGTAAGGTGTCGAACCGCGAAAACAAAACATCTGCCGATTTGGTAGATAAAGGCCGAGATGAGGTAATAGAAAATGTGGAGTGAAGGTTTAATTTAAGTGTTGTTTTAATGGCAATACTGGTGCTAAATATAAATGAAATACAATGCTTTGCGAATATGGTGTACCGCAATACCAGAACACGGTATATATCGCAAATATCGCAAATACCGCAATTTTTTACATTAAAATTCAAAAAATCAAAAAATCAACAAAAATCGATGAAATTTAGTCAAAAAAATAAGGAAACACTGAAAAACAATTGCTTTTATTATTTTTAAACAATATTTAAATTGATTTTTATTTTAAAACAAAAATTAAAAATTTAATAAAAAAAACAATTTAAATATTTTTTTAAAAATAATAAAATAATTTTTTTTAAGTGTTTCATTATTTTTTTTGACTAAATTTCATCAATTTTTGTTTATTTTTTGAATTTTAATGTAAAAAATTGCGGTATTCGCGGTATTTCGGTATTTACGGTCGCAGTATTGCGGTATACATACTACAACTGTTATGGTATTTTGGAAATACCGTACCGCATTGGTAAAAAATTAATACTGGACAAGCTTACTTTGTACAGTTGAACCTCGTTATAACGAATTGCAAGGAACTCGAGAAATCTGTTTGCTATAACGCACGTTCGCTATAACAAAATTAGAGTACTGAATTTTTTTTTAGCTTTTAAGAAATTAAATCTTCTGGTACAATGCGTGTGGACAATGCGTGTGATTAATTTTCAAAATTCGTTATAACAAGGGTTTGTGGGTATTAAAGCGTTCATAAAAACTTGTTCTTTCTAACGGATAATTCGTAATATCGAAATTTGTTATATATCGAAAATTTTTAAAATGGTGTTCTATAGCTAACCAACCAAATCATCAAAAAAAAATTCGTTATAACAAAAATTCTTAATAACGGATAATTCGTAATATCGAAATTTGTTACATCGAAAATTTTTAAAATGGTGTTCTATGGCTAACCAAAAAAAAATTCGTTATAACAAAAATTCGTTATATCGCAGTTTGTTATATCGCAGTTCGTTATTACGATGTTCAACTGTAATTAGTACGGAGTACATGTGCGCATTAACAGAAGTGTTTCAAGTGTTTTGGTTTGATTTTGTTTTTGTTTTTTGTTTTAGGTAAAGAAGTTGTTGTCGCATCGTCAGCGGCGGGTGAAGTAGAAATCGCAGTGGGAGGACGGCGATGGAAAATATTATTTTTTATTAAATTTTTAAATTGTATTTGTATATCTACTTAAGAATGATTTGATATTTTTGGTACAGATAAAGAGTTTATTATTTGTTGGATGTTTTTTTTTAAAAAAAGTTAGTGGTATATATATTGTAAATGTATCATTTGTTGTAAGAATAAATTCTTTGAAATCATTTTTAATTATTTTAAATTTGGTTTAATTATTTTCAAGCATTTTTCAGGATTTTTTCAACAGTTTTAAAAGATTCTAAGCCATTTTCAGGCATTTTCAGCAACTTTAATGCATTATCAGCAATTTAAAAGAATTTTCCAGTGATTTTAATCCATTTTTTTAGTGATTTTAATCCATTTTTTTTAGTGATTTTAATCCATTTTTTTTAGTGATTTTAATCCATTTTCAAGTGATTTTAATCCATTTTCCAGTGATTTTAATCCATTTTCCAGTGATTTTAATCTATTTTCCCCCACTTTTAGACCAATTTTAACTTACTTTTACCACTTTTAGATTAATTTTAATCCATTTTCCACACTTTTAGACCAATTTTAACTCACTTTTACCACTTTTAGATTAATTTTAATCCATTTTCCACACTTTTAGATTAATTTTAACTAATTTTCACCACTTTTAGATTAATTTTCACCACTTTTAGATTAATTTTCACCACTTTTAGATTAATTTTAACCAATTTTTCACCACTTTTAGCCCAATTTTAACCCATTTTTACCTCTTTTAGACCAATTTTAACCCAATTTGAAATATGTTAACCCATTTTGAAGTATTTTAAACCCATTTTAAACTAATTTAAACCCATTTTAAACAATTGTAATCCATTCTAGACCAAATTAAACGCATTTTGAACTATTTTCACCCATTTTAAACCAAATTTAAACGCATTTTGAACTATTTCAACCGATTTTGGACTATTTTAACCGATTTTGAACTATTTTCACCCATTTAAACCAAATTTAAACGCATTTTGAACTATTTTAACAGATTTTGTACCAATTTCAACACATTTTGAAATATTTTCACCCATTTTAAACCAAATTTAAACGCATTTTGAACTATTTTAACCGATTTTGGACGATTTTGGACTATTTTAACAGATTTTGAACTATTTTCACCCATTTTAAACCAAATTTAAACGCATTTTGAACTATTTTAAACCAATTGAAACAAGTTTTAAACTATTTAAACCCATTTTGAAATATTTTCACCCATTTTCTCACCGATTCAAACCACTTAAACCACAAAAAACAACTTTCCATTTCAAAAATTTAAAGACGCAAATTTCCACGCACACCGAGTCTAATTATCAAACCAAATCTGATTTATTTAATTTGATTTATTTAAATCTCCAAGTACGGTATTTCTCCAACTCGCACAAAAATTCCCACCGTAGTAGGCGTTTTGTTGCGAAAAGCTTGACGTCATTCATGACACCGCAAAAGAATAAATGGCGGACATGTGGCTGTGGCGCGGGATGTAGGTCATCTGCGATAACACATCTTTTACATCCGAAACAGGTTGCGTGGTAAGTGAAACACCGCTCGAAAAACACGAACCGATAGACGGCGTTTTGGCAAATAAATGGCACGCAAACAACACCCGCCCGAACCCCATCAAACGTTCTAATTCTAATCAACGCAAAAAATTTACAACGTAAATTTTCAAATATTTCCTCGCCGTTCACATAACCGGCCTTACATAACACAAAAAACCGGCTTACGTAACCCGCTGTATTCGTACGCACCGACATTTATCAAAATTTTACGAGTTTCGCCTGATTTTCGCCGCTTTTTCGGCATTTATCGGCGATTTTTTTCCGCTCCGTGTTTGGCAATCGAATGGAAAGTTAATTTTGGCCGCTAAAAGTGCAAAAATCGCACGTGTTTGGTGCAATTTGCCCGAATATAGTCCGCGGTTTGTGTGCCAAATATTCGGCGAGGTTTTTCTCGGATTTGGGTTTGTTTAATTTGATTTTTATTTGATTTTTATTTGATTTTTTTTTGTAGATGATACGCTGATTTGCCAGAGCGCCGCCCATTGCTGAGGTTCCATGTAGGGTGTGTGAAGAAAATTGAAAGATTTTTAGAAATTTTTAAGAGTTTTTGTCACGAACATGTTTAAAGAGAGTTAGAAGTGCCTTTTGTATATATACATCGATTTTAAAAAATATATAAGTACGGAGAACGGCGTACAATTATGTTAGTATTGTTTTATTTTGCATTTTTCGTTTTGTTTGTGATGATTTTGTTGGATTTTTTGGAATTATTTGATTTTTTTGGTTATTTTTTTGGAATTGATTTGGGGACTATTTTTTTTTAGTTTTTTTTGGTGGTGTTTAGATATGGGTCATTTGTCACGTTTAAATGAAGTATTGCCTCGTTTAAATGAAATATTGCCTCGTTTAAGTGAATCATCTGCTGTTAATCTAAATTTGGAAAATATGAAGTCATTTATACAAATTTTGGTTACATATAATTTTAAATGAGATAAGTTTCTTTTTTTTTTTTAATTGTAAATTTATAGAAATTTAATTATTTATGTTTTTAAACGAGAAAACAATTATTTTTTAGTGTTTAAACGGACAAAGTAGTCATAATTTAGTATTTGAACCGGAAAAATAATATTTATTTCGTGTTTAAATTTTGAAAGTGATGTTATTTAGTGTTTAAAACGAGAAAATGGTGAGTTTTTAGTATTTAAAACAAAAAAATATTGATTCTTTAGTGTTTAAAACGAGAAAATGATTATTCTTTAGTGTTTAAAATTAAAAAAATGATTATAATTTTTTGTTTAAAATGGAAAAAAAATTATCTTTGTTTAGTGTTTAAAATGGAAAAGTAACGATCATTTAGTGTTTAAAGCAAGTAAATGGTCATTATTAGTGTTCAAAACGAGATAATAGTCACTTGTTTAGGGTTTAAAATATTAAAATAATGCTTATTTAGTGTTTACACTAAAAAAATAGTTAATATTTGGTGTTTAAAATGAGAAAATTATTATTTTGTAGTGTTTTAAACGAGAAAATACTGATTCTTTAGTGTTTACAACGAGAAAATACTGATTCTTTAGTGTTTAAAACGAGAAAATAATCATTATTTGGTGTTTAAAACGAGAAAATAATCATTATTTGGTGTTTAAAACAAGGAAATGGTCATTATTTAGTGTTCAAAACGAAAAAATACTGACTATTAAGTGTTTAAAACAAGGAAATGGTCATTATTTAGTGTTTAAAACGAGAAAATATTGACTATTAAGTGTTTAAACGAGAAAATGAAAATGATTTAGTGTTTAAAACGAGAAAATGAAAATAATTTAGTGTTTAAAACGAAAAAAAATGAAAATAATTTAGTGTTTAAAACGAAAAAAAATGAAAATAATTTAGTGTTTAACTATTTATTTATCTTTTGCAGATTTAAAAAGCGCAAAAAAACCCAAAAGTCCACCGCAGCTTTGTGCCGTCCCCAGGTGCAAACGATAATTATGCCTATTTGTGGAGACGTAAAAATTTCCAAACCGGTGTCGTTTGCAATGCCTACCACGTCATCGTCGGGAAGACAGGCCTACCTACCATCCTACAAGACCAGTCCCAGCACCTACCTGTCGCGGCCCCCTTGCCAACGCGCCACGAGCCTGGACCGCTCCCACACCCGCGAGACCACCACCGCGTCCGCCTCCGCCTACCGCAGCTACGGCCCCTACGGCCTCGACTACACCCGGCCCTCCATCTCCTCCTACTACGGCTCCGCCAGCCGCAAATTCGACACGTCGGATGTCTTCAACCGCATCTCCTACAGCCCGACCAGCCCCACCAGCACGCTGAACACCACCTTCAAGACGCTCAACTCAATCTCGAACGCTCGCAAGCCGCGATCCTCCATCCACGACTGCAGCGGCGCCAACGCCGTGCTGCTCAAATTCAAGGACCTCGGCGACAGCCCGCTGGACGGCAAGCGCAGCTCGCAGCGTCTCAACCGCATCGATACGAGGATCGATACTCTGAGTGACATTGTGCCTTTGAAGACGCGGCCTCCGATCGGCGCCCAAGACAAAAGTGATTATGAGAGGGCGGCAAACGATAACTGCTTTGATTGTTTGGCTGTGTGTTTAGATTCGAATTATAATCACGTGGCGAGCAACGAGGATAATAAGAACATGCCTTCGGTGTCGCACGCGCCGCGACATCGGTTTCAGACGGCGACGGCGGCTTCGGCTTCGGCTTCGGCTTCGGCGTCGGCTTCGGCTTCGGCTTCGAGTCCGGGCGGTTCGACCGACGATGTGTCGTATAGGACGCATAGGCATAATCCGGCGTATACGGCCGCTACTTCTGGATACGGGAGTGTGAGTTGTTGTTGTTTCTAAGTTTGCTTTGAGTTTTTACTAAATATTGATAATTTTTGCATTGTTTGCAAAAAATAATTTAGTTTTTGCATTATTTTGGCAAAATATGACTTATTTTTGCATTAATTTGTCAAAATATGACTTATTTTTGCATTAATTTGGCAAAATATGACTTATTTTTGCATTAATTAGGCAAAATATGACTTATTTTTGCATTAATTTGGCAAAATATGACTTATTTTTGCATTAATTTGGCAAAATATGACTTATTTTTGCATTATTTGAATAATTTTTACTATATTTGGTTTTGTTTTGCATTATTTTTGCAAATAAAATTTGTTTTGGCATTATTTTTGCAAAATGTGACTTGTTATCACATTATTTGAATAATTGTGACATTTGCATAATGTGACTAGTTTTTGCATTAATTTTGCAAAATATGATTAGTTTTTGCATTAATTTTGCAAAATATGATTAGTTTTTGCATTAATTTTGCAAAATATGACTAGTTTTTGCATTAATTTTGCAAAATATGATTAGTTTTTGCATTAATTTTGCAAAATATGATTAGTTTTTGCATTAATTTTGCAAAATATGACTAGTTTTTGCATTAATTTTGCTATATCTGATTTAAATTTACATTTTTTGCTATATCTGGCTTAAATTTGCATTATTTTTGCTATATCTGGCTTAAATTTGCATTATTTTTGCTATATCTGGCTTAAATTTGCATTTATTTTGCATCATATGGCTTTTTTGTGTGGTTTGCCTTTTACACAATTTTTACTAAAATAAGCTAATTTTTTTTTTAAATTGGCTTATTTTTTCTTTATTTTGTGCTAAAAATAACAATTTTTGCCGTTTGGTTTATTTTCCCATAGTTTTTACTAAAAATGTTTAATTTTATATTTTTTGAATTTTTTTTTTGCATTATTTTGTGCTTAAAAATGACTTTTTTGGCTGCATTTGGCTTATTTTGCATGATTTACACTAATAACGACTTATTTTTGCTATCTTTAGCTATTAATTATTAAATATGGCTTTTTTTATTTATTACTTTTTGTTAAATATGGCTAAGTTTAGGCATAAATTTTGCTAAATATAGCTGTTTTGCGTAATTTTTGAATTATTTGTGCAATTTGCGACTCATTTTGAGTTATTTACGCAAAATATTATTTGTTTTTGCATTATGTTTGCAAAATACAACTTTTGCATAATTTTTGCATAATTTTTGCATAATTTTTGCAAAATGTAACTCATTTCCGTATTTCGAATTTAAACCGTACTAAATATTGTTTTACACACTTTCAGGACTCTGGCAGTACGAGTAGTTACGGAAGCAGAAGAACATCGCGCGACAACTCCGACAAAGGCGGTTTAGTCGGCTTAAGGAATCTCGGCAACACGGTAAACAAAATTCATCCCAAAGAAAACAAACAACCAATCAAAACTAATTAAACCGTTTCAGTGTTTCATGAATTCCGTCATCCAATGTTTATCCAACACGAAGCCATTAGTCGAATACTGCCTCAAAGATTCGTACCTAAACGAATGCAACGTCACAATCAGCAGCATGAAAGGATCCTTAATCAAAGGCAAATTGAATCAAAATTTAAATTTAAATTTGATTTTTCTTAATTATTTTAATTAAAATTATTTTTAATTTTAATTTTAGCTTTCGCCAGTTTGATGCACACGATGTGGCGTGGAACGGCGGACGCAGCGGTCAATCCACAGATGTTCAAGAACCAAATTCAGAAGTTTGCACCGCGGTTCATGGGTTACAAGTAAAATTTTTTTTAAAAATTACACATATAATCTCGAAATCACGCATTAAATCTTGAAATCATGCATTAAATCTTGAAATCACGCATTAAATCTCGAAATCACGCATTAAACCTCGAAATCACGCATTAAATCTTGAAATCACGCATTAAACCTCGAAATCATGCATTAAATCTTGAAATCACGCATTAAATCTCGAAATCACGCATTAAACCTCGAAATCACGCATTAAATCTTGAAATCACGCATTAAACCTCGAAATCACGCATTAAATCTTGAAATCACGCATTAAATCTCGAAATCACGCATTAAATCTCGAAATCACGCATTAAATCTCGAAATCACGCATTAAAT
>JAQFXT010001739.1:0-15506 GCA_034683725.1 Strigamia crassipes
GAAAGAACTTGGGTCTGGAGGGCCTTGAAAGAACTTGGGTCTGGAGGGCCTTGAAAGAACTTGGGTCTGGAGGGCCTTGAAAGAACTTGGGTCTGGAGGGCCTAGCAAAGAACCTGGGTTTTGAAGGCCTAGTAGAAAATCTGGGTCTGGAGGGCCTTTTAAAGAACCTGGGTCTTGAGAGCCTAATAGAGAACCTGGGTCTGCAGTGCCTACTAGAGAACCCAGGCCTACTGGGCCTACTAAAGAACCAAGGCCTACAGGGCCTACTAGAGAACCCAGGCCTACAGGGCCTACTAGAGAACCCAGGCCTACAGGGCCTACTAGAGAACCTAGGCCTACAGGGCCTACTAAAGAACCCAGGCCTACAGGGCTTACTAAAGAACCAAGGCTTACAGGGCCTAGTAGAGAACCTGGGTCTAAAGCTGGTCAGAGTTAAAAAACTAAACTAAAAAGAGATAGAGAAACAAAACTTTAAGATGCTACAGTATGATGAGCCAAAGACCTAGTTATGTATTGAGCGGAATGACATGGATTGCAAAGAAGAAATAGGACCAATGCAAATTTCATGAATTTTTAATATTTGGTCTCCATTAGGAGATAGTGTTTTTTTAATGTTTCAATAAACCATGGGGAGTAGCCTGTTAGTGGGTTTATGCCATTGATTTTCGTATTGAATATTAATCAATACAATTATAATGGTGAAATCCTGCAATCAACCAAATTATGACTGTAATAAAAATGTAAACAAATGGGCATAAATTATGAATTTATGTTGTAAGACCTATTTCCTTTGAAGGTAATTTTGTTTTTGTTGACGTTGTAATAAAAAGTCGGTTTACATTGCATGCTTTGCACCGACAAATATGAATTTCATCAAGTGGAGTGTTGCTACAACAATTTCCAATAGCTAATCAATGTGGACTTGTTTGGAGCTGCACTGCAAGCTGAGGAAGACCAGCAATGGTTGAAAACGTTTTGGGTTTAAAACCATTTTTGCGTATTCTTTAATACGTCAATCAATAGAAGTGTAGAACAAATGATAGTTACGCTAAAGAAGTATTAATAAGCTGATAGAGGAAAAGTGCTCTAGAAGATGACTTCTAGGATCAATTGTGTGGGACCATGGACTGCAGACAGGCGCCACATAGCTAAGAAAGTGAAGACTACTACTGACACAAGCCTGCCCATCATCCAAAAGATTCTGGATCCCAATTACAACTTATTTTTCAAGATATTTTGGATTGCTGCAATTATTACTTGTTTTGGTTTATGCTTTTACCAAATTGGTTTCAGGATCCAGAACTACCTTCAGGAACCAACCACAATCAAGCTGGAGATGAAGCGGTTGACTTCGGTCACTTTTCCATCTATCGTGCTCTGCACCAGTGGATTGACAAATGCCATGAAGATTAATTATGAGGAATTCAAAGCGTGCAACTATAGCAAATCAACTTGCGGGAGCTTGTACGGACGCATGACAACTCCATTTGAACAGAGGGATACAACTATGGAAGATGAGATTAAGCTGTTAAGTGGACTTAATCACACCGGCATTAAATTTAGTACTCATGTAAGTAACAGAAAGTGTAAAAAGTAAGCGAATAACAGTAGGTGCGTTCATTTCATGAAGAGAAAGTCACTTTTCTTCCTTTCTGAAGGCGGAAGTAACGTAAATAGTGGAAAATTACCGGATTGGTTACGCTATTTTTCGATATAGTGTAAGCTCCGTTAGACTTATGAGTTTTCCACTATAGTTATAGGCATAACGAGAGTTTTTATAACGTAAAAGTACATGGCGCAAACTGGGAAATAGCATCGGAGAAACGTTACAAACGCAACTACTACCGTATTTCTTCGATTAAAAGCCGCGGCTTTTATTACAAATCGCCTCTCTTGGCCCCGGCTACTGTACGAAGCAGTGGCTGTTTTTCAGTCTTTTCATTCATTCTACGCTTGTTTTGAAATTCAAAACATACATAGAACAAACGTTACAGCTGTGAAATGAACGTGGAATGTTTCTTCCAAGTTCTTTTTTGTTTATTTGTGGCCTCGATTTTTAGCTGCGGCTACTATTCGAGGGCGGCTTTTAATCGATGAAATGCGGTGTATCTTTTAATAGTAAATTAGAAACACAGCAACATATTGCAAACGAAAGAGCGCAAGAAAAATGTTTCCTGTGGATTCAGTGATGGTTTTAACCTAGGGTCTCACAGCTGTAATGCCCCTAGAACCCCAAATGATTCCCAATGAACTTTTAATTGAGGATTTATTGCAGTGTCCCTTGTTTTCTCAAGAAAGTGAAATCTGTGATGGCGTAGCAGTGGAAACTGAAATGAGAATACAAAACATGGATACCATTTGGGGCTATTGCCTTGTTCTTACTCTGAGTAAGTTTAATAGTCTTTTTTTATAGTGTGTAGATTATTATTATTATTATTTTCATATAGAAAAGGAAATGGAATACAGGGGACCTTTCACCTGGATCTTGCTGAGTTGGGATAATACCATGTTCTCCTGGTCTCCTTTACAGAATGCAGAGGCATCAAATGACTATTATGTAGATATAATCAAAAGTTTTCAAGTAAACAAAAACTAACAACATTTTGTATAATGTTTTAGTTCTTTCTTCAAACAAATGAATCGGCTCTTTCTAGACACGATGCAATTTATTTAACTGAAACTCTTGAGTTGGGTTATGAAACAACGGTGAGAATTACAGCGCGTGAAGTAAGCTATGCAATTATGTATCCAATAAGAAGAAAGAACATCTTTACATGCCACTCATATATTGCAATTTTACAGTTTCATTTTATTAACTCGAAGAAGCGGCGATGCACCGACGACTTGTCGGCCATTAAATGCTTTGACTCTTGCGTGGACAATCTACTTACCAATAACATAAGTTGTCGGTAAGTATACACAGCCCCTGCATGGGAAATACACTCTAAGAGCATTAGCCCCTAGACGGCCATTTCAATAAAGCCATTTATGAATATAGTGCTGTTTTTTGCGCGATTTCTTTTAAGTGTGTGTTGTGTCCAGTGTCTCATGGCTATCCCCTGACCACGGTACGTTGCCCAAACACTCACAAAATGTTAAATGAACCATGACCGCATCCAAGAATTTTTTTGATCTGTATACAGGGTGTTTCGTTTAAGACAACCTTCTCATTGGAATTTTTGCTCTATCTCAACCAGTTAACGAGTTAGCGAATGAAAAATGCATTGTTGCATGTCTGGCATAAAATTTGATTATACTATTGGATTCGTCATCCCAACTTTGCTATAGGCTGGTCCGCTTAGTTTTTTTAAACAGTGTATATTTATTCTGGAAATTGACTGTAACGTCTTAAACGAAACACCCTGTATACTGTTATTAACGCGCAGTATTGACGCACTTTCCAGCAACTGGGATGAAATTGTTTTATTAGTAACAAAAATATTACAAAATTCATGTGTTGACTCTGGTTTGTTTACAGAATTCCCATTTTGAAGTCAGGAAACTTGCCTTCGTGTCCAACCATCCGGAAAACAATCGATGCATTTGCAAACTCCGATTTGGTATACACAGCGCTGAAATCTTCATCGTGCAGCTGTACCCGTAGATGTATGAAAATAGTTTACAAAATGAGTATTGATGGCAAGGTGGAAGCCAGCAACAACCACACCAAACTCAAGCTCTTGTATTCTGATGACACCTTGGAAGTACTGACTGAGGCTGAAATATTTTCTTTTTCGGAACTTGTTAGTGAAATTGGTGGAACCGTCGGCTTGTACTTGGGCATTTGCTTTTTCACTGTGTTTGAACTGATTGAAAAATTGGCAACAAAATTTATCCATAAATGCTGTTAAGCGTGATAGTGGCTTTTTCTGAAATAAACAATGCGTGCAAACTAAAAAAAATAATTATTTTCTGTTTTTTTTTAAATATTCAAATTAATCTGCTGGTCAAAATTTAATTTTCTACTGAATCTTGTCATTAGATGGCGCTTGAGATTGCAGTTGTCATGGAAACTGCTCCGAAAGAGAGTAAACAAACCACCATTGAAGAATAAATGTAAAAATGCTGTTTAAAAATCAATCTGCTACGAATGTTTTACGAGCGAAATGTATCATTGCAGGTTCGAAATCAAATGGAATTGTATGTAAAAATGTAAAATTTTTAATTATTTTTAATTTGCTAGGTGACAGCACAGTGGGGAAAACAGCTTTGGTGCAAATGTTCACTAGTGATGGAGTTAATTTTCCAAAAAACTACACAATGGTAAACAAAACAAATAATAATGTAACACAATAGCACATTAGTTGATTTTTCACAGACCTGTGGGGTTGAATTGTGTGTGAAAAGTGTCAACATACCTGAAACTAATGACAGTGTTGTGAGTAAAATTATAAAAAGAACAAAATAATATTTTAATAAACAAGAAAAATGATTTATTTTAGGAACTTTATTTATATGATTCTGCTGGCAAGGATCCATTCACAGAAAACCTAAAATTATATGTAAATTAGGTTTTTTTTCCAATGCCAGCACCATGCGATGTGTAGCAACCGTAGATGCTACACACGGCATGGTGCTGGCAATGGAAATAATTTTATTTATTTATTTATTTTATCGATTTAATTTATGTTTTAATATTTTCAGTGGAGTAAACCGTGTTTACTATGCTTAGTGTACGATGTAACGAATGAAAACTCGCTGCAAAGCGTAAAAAAATGGCGCGAAATGGTGAATACATTATGCAAGGAAGAACATTTGCCAGCCATTTTAATCGGAAATAAAATCGATTTAAAAGATCGTCGTCAGGTGTCGCCGAAAGCTGCGCAAGAAATAGCCAAGAGCTTAGACGTTGTTTACCTCGAATCCTCCGCGGTAAGAAAATAAAACTCAAAATTAAAACTGCTAAAAACTTTATTGACAATTAAATTAAAATTATAGAAAGAAAACACAAACGTGGCGGATCCGTTCTTCTACTTAGCGAACGAATGGCACAAAATGTACATAGAAAAAACAACCGGGTTTAAAACTGTAACATAAAGTTCGAAATCCCAGCCCACTTGTGAACAACCATTTACTCATAAAAATGCAATCACACATTCATAAGTGAACTGAAATTAGTTAACGTTATTAAAATGCAGTTTGTCCACTAAATTTCTGCGTGTTGGCGATTTACCGCTTTTAAATAACGCTTTTTTCGCCGGTTTAACGTTTACAGAACCGCTAGAGAGAGACTGAAACAGTTTCGATGAGTAGGACGGAACTTGATAAATTTGTTCGATTTTTAACAAATTTAAATGTTTTTCCACATTTTCTCGGATTTCTTTTGAGATCATGTCGCGGGATGACGTCACTTCAACGGTTGGCAGCAGCAGTTCGTCGACAGCGATGGATTTGATGAGTAATGACGAGCATTGTGGGGAAGAGAAGATGACAAAATGGCCGCTCGGTAGGTTGGGTAGTTGTGGTTTAAGTTTGGTTATTAGGACGAGTTTTTTGGAGTGTAGTGAGTGGCAGAGGCTGGTGAAGGATTGTTGGTTGGTTTCTAGTTCGGACCATTCGATTTTCCAGCAAGTGGTCGCTATTAAGATGTTGGGTGAGCCGAATAGAGTGGAATCGCAGATTCCGGATTGGTGCACGAGTTTGGTGGCGATTAGGTGGTAGATTCGGTTGGGATTTTCGGTTGCTTGAAAGAGGAAGTCATTTTGGGATTTTAGAAGTGGGGATTTGTGAATGGAAAAAAAATTGATGGAATTTGAATGAACAGTTTTGGAGTTTTGAGAAATTTGAATGAAAGGTTTGGAAATTTTGAGAAATTTGAATGAAAAATTTCGAAAATTTGAGAGATTTGAGTGAAAAATTTCGAAAATTTGAGAGATTTGAGTGAAAAATTTCGAAAGTTTAAGAGATTTGAATGAAATCGTTGAAATTTCAAGAAATTTTAATGGAAAATTTCAAATTTTCCGAAATTTTAAAGAAAAGTTTCGAAATAAGAAGAATATTGAATGATAAGTTTCAGAATTCAAAGAAATTTGGATGAAAAGTTTCAAAATTTCAAGAAATTTTAATGAAAAGTTTCGAAATGTCTAAAATATTGAATGATAAGTTTCGGAATTCAAAGAAATTTGGATGAAAAGTTTCGAAATTTGAAGAAATTTTAATGAAAAAGTTGAAATTTCAAGAAATGTAAATGAAAAGTTTCGAAATTTCAAGAAATTTTGATAAAAGTTTCGAAATTTCAAGAAATGTAAATGAAAAGTTTCGAAATTTCAAGAAATTTTGATATAAGTTTCGAAATTTTAAGAAAATTTTCAAAATTTTGAGAAATTCAAATGAAAAAGTTGATATTTCAAGAAATTTGAACGATTGGTTCAGAATTTTCACGAAATTTGAATGATACATTTCGAAATTTTAAGAAATTCGAATGAAAATTGAAAATTTTAAGAAATTCGAATGAAAATTGAAAATTTTAAGAAATTTGCTGGAAATTTCGAAAAATATACATAAAAAAAAAAAAAATTAAAACTTCAACAAATTCGAATAAAAACATCCAAAATGTTCAACATTTTTTTAAATTAAATCAATGCAAAGAAACTACCTTTTCCTTTAAAACAAACACCGCTTTTTGGATTCTGCAATAAACAATGCGCATCCAGCAAAAACTGCTCCGGCATTGGCAACAAACCTGGACTGACAATCCGCTCGAACATGTCGCATTTCACCACCAGATCGCTCTCACTCAGCCCAGGCAAAACAATATCCACATTTTCGTGATCCAAATCGTGATTATGCAGCCAATTCTTAAAAAAATTATCTAAAGAAGAATAAAACAAAAATCAATAAAAATCAATAACAAAATAATTAATTTTTCACCAAATTGAAATTTATCGTTTTTTAATTTCAATCGATCCACGACTCCAGAAAATGAACTTTCGCCACCAGATGGCGAATCGCTACTCTCGTCACCCGACTCATCCAAACAACATATCGCAACAACTTGAATTTTCTTCACATTTCCGACGTCCATTTTTGTTATTTCATCTTCAACTTGACTCGCGAAACCATTTAACGACCTTGTCGTTATAAAAACAATTTCGAACTGCAACCATTTGTCTCCAACCACCGAAATTCCCTGTAAATAAAAATTCCATATTCCAGTTCACTCGTGAATAAGAGATTATGCTAGAGCATCGATCCAGTTTAGTTGTTGATTCGCAACTGTTATGGGATTAGTACTTACTTGTTCAAATGTTTTTATTTGATTAATTGCATGGATCAAAGCCTCGTTTATGCATTCGTGTACGTTTTCGGCAACAATTTGTATACTTTTCAGTGTTTGTATGGCGGTATTAAAACGTTGTAGGTTTCCTTTGACCGGTTGTAGCGGGAATAAACACTCGCAGAATGACGTCATCACTAATAAACCTAGCGCGGGAATCCGAGTTGGTCCTTTTAAGTTAGATGCGAGGCAAACGACGTTTTTCAACGAATCCGACAAATTTGTAGTTGTAATAGTGTCCATACGTGATGATAAATCAATAATTATCACACGAGTCGGGGCCGTCGCCATTACGGATTCAAATTGCAGTCTACAACGGTTAAAGCAGACGGCGGTCTAAATGCTGTCTGACTTTTTGTTTATACTGTTCATCAAATTTAAAAAATAATTTGTTTTAATTTGGGATAATTGAAAAAATTTAGCGAAATTTTTAGTTTTGGATACAAAATTAAAAATAAAATAAATTTAAAAATAAAAATAAAAATAAATCGGTTTGTGTAGAAAAGCGATTTAATTGGCTGTACTGTGGATGACGTCATCATTTGAGATTCAAATGTTTCTTTTATATTCTCACAGGAAATCACTAGTTTTTATTTGGTTTTAGAAAATCCTATATTTTTTATTGTTGTTTTCTTTCAAATGCAAATAAAATTAATTTATATTTGAAAAAAAAAAAATTGGATTTGTGCAAGTCGGGATGTGCTTTTACTATCCAACCTCTAACGCCTGTACGACGTTTATTACTCACAAAATGTTAACCGAATTATTCGTGTTTTGTTTTCTTTTTATCGACATTTCGCTTTCTCAAAGCACTCCTTGTATGACGTGTTTGGAATCGAATTCTGTGGCATGTTGTGACAGATACAAAAGATGTTGCGAGGACGGTAAAATAATATAAAATATTATTTTATTTCATTTTATTTTTCATTCAACAAAAATTCAATTGATTTTTTATTTTTAGAGATTGAACGTCGAGGAACCTGTCCCTCATTCACTGGAAGGTGCACCTACAAGTGTTTCGATGATAAATATTGTGCAAGTGATGAAAAATGTTGCTCAAACGATCCATCTTTCCCCAGCAAAGTCTGTTATTCTCCAAAAACCGGAAGTAAATTACAAAATCAATTTAAAAAAATATTTTTTAAATAAAATATATGGATTGGCGGATCTATATTTATTGGGGCTCTGAAACTAGGAGGCCCTAAGGCTAGGGGGCCCTGAGGCTAAGGACCCCTGAGGCTAGGAAGCTTTTAGGCTAGGGGGCCCTCAGGCTAGGGGGCCTTGAGGCTAGGAAACCTCTCAAAACAAACTTTGCAGATCTCTTTCATCTATTATTTCCTGGGGCCCCCGTCGTGTCAAGGGCCCTGCAGCTTAAGCCTCGTAGTAACCCTGTCCCGACTTCATCGGGCGATAATTTAACAGTGATAGGGCTGGATTAAACCCTGCAGGGGCCCCAAGGCGGTCGAAATCTCAGGGGCCCCTCACATTTTATCGCTTAATTTGTGACGCACTAACTCACAACAAGCTTTATTTCTGGAGTTTTCTTGTACACGAGGGCCCCTGAGAGGCGTGGGGGCCCCTAGGCCAGTGCCTATTTGATAAACGGGCCCTGGCTAACCCGTACATATAAAAATTTCGTTCGATCGACCTTTTCTCGAAGCTTTTACTCATCTTTGTTTTTAGAAATTTCGGCCGTTAAATGCGGGGGCCCCTAAAATGTACGGGGCCCGTAGGCTGGCGCCTATCCTGCCTATTTATTAATTCAGCCCTGATCGGTGATAACTTACGGGCACACGAGTAATTGTCCGCATTATGAATTAATTTGAAACAGTTCTGTGTTAATGCGCACATCTACTCCGTGATAATTAAAAGTTGCATAACTTTGTAGTCTGGATATCGATGTCTAACGTACAGATGCTTGATAATACGTATTAATTCATTGATAGTTTGCCCGAAATCACTGTCCAAATCGAAAAGATTGAAGTCTTGTCGAGCGAGAACGGATTGCACCGGTGATGAGATGTGCTGCATCGATCCAAGAAAAACGGGTTGTTGCTTAAAATACATCAAAGATACATCAATACCGGAAACTACAACACCGACAGAAGAAGAGACAACCGAAGAAGCGACCGAAGAAGCTACCGAAGAAGCAACCGAAGAAGCTACCGAAGAAGCAACCGAAGAAGCAACCGAAGAGGCAACCGAAGAAGCGGAAACTGAAGAGGTTACCGAAGAAGCAACCGAAGAAGCAACCGAAGAGGCTACCGAAGAGGCTACCGAAGAGGCTACCGAAGAAGCTACCGAAGAGGCTACCGAAGAGGCTACCGAAGAAGCACCTGAAGAGGCAACCGAAGAGGCAACCGAAGAGGCAACCGAAGAGGCACCCGAAGAGGCACCCGAAGAGGCAACCGAAGAGGCACCCGAAGAGGCAACCGAAGAGGCAACAGAAGAGGCTACCGAAGAGGCTACCGAAGAGGCTACCGAAGAAAACCCAGCAACTGAAAGTAGTCCGTTAATAAAATCAAAACCACCTCATGTGGATGAATGGGTTCCTACCACCAACCCAAAATTAAAAAAATTGTAATCAAATAAACGGAAACAAAATCAGCGTCTATTTTGTTTGATTTCACTATCGTTTAAATCCGACCGACCCATCGTTAAAATTTCTCTAAATCAACACGATTTATTAATGTGCAGCGCCATCTGTTAAAAACATTCATCAAAATGTATTATTAAAGCGCTCGAGTGCGCAGACGTGGCGTATGAATACAAATCCGCTTTTTCACCGCCTCACTCCGCGAGGTCAAAGTCGCTGCTCGCAGAGGTGTTTGTGTGTTGGAAATCGGTGAAAGCAATCTGAATGAATTGGATCTTGGAATCATGTCGAATCCAAGGAGGAATGGAGCCATCAAAATCCGTCTAACGAGTAAGTACAACGTTTTGCACGCGCATTTCCACGCGCATTTCCACTCGCATCCACCACACCAATCCGAGTTAAATGTTCCAGCCTCGCTTTGTACTTGTTTGCAAAATGGCCGTCGTCTCTGTCATCTGACGAACTCATCCGCACCACATTTCACTCTTTATCCACCAAAATTCACCCTTCTAACCCCCACGAAACATCAAAATACCACCGAAACAAACCACCAACAACATTTTAACTCATAAAATCCGGAGTTTTCGACGCTTTTATTTTCTTATTTGTGGAATTAGTCAGTTTTTAGGTGCACTTTCAGTGGCCTGGAAAATGGACTGATTTCCCACCCAGAAAATATTTTCTAGACTCGAATTATTATTTTTGCTTTGTGGATTTGGCTAGTCTGTGATTCTGTGTGTGACTGTATGGGTGAAATTAAAATTTAATAGTGGGATTTGTCTGGGTTTTTACATGTGTCATTACTGTCTAGACTGGACCCTGTTTGTGTCCCCTAGACTGAGAAGTGTTGAACTTGGAAAAAATCTTTTTTTTCTAATATTTTTTCAATACCCTACTAGTCACACTTTAACTGTGTATCTGTTTCAGTCTGCATTTCACATCCAAACACCTAATAAATCAATAAATACTGCCTGTCTGGCTGCACCCAATCTGCAAATATGTTCATAAAAACTACAAAATGTATGGAAGAAATTGCATTTTTATGATGCATTGTTTGAAATAAAACAACCATCGATAGTTTAATTAAATATCAGCTTTAAAATTTTGATTTTTTTTTAAAAAAATCCATTTAAAAAAAAAAAAAAATCTATTTTGACAAAATTCCAAGATGGAGTTTTGATGAAAAACAAATTGAATTAACAAAATTGCAATCAATTTTTGGTTGAAAAACAAGTGTTGGGTTGGTATCCTGTCTGGACTTGTCATATCCTGTTGAAACTTGGTTGAAATGATTTTTTTTTTTCCTGTGTGTATGTGTGTGTGTATATATATCTCCTTAAGCCTATTTACATGTTTTATTCAAGTTTTTCAATTTCTTTTTCCAGTTTCAGCTGAAAAATGTATGCCAATGAACCTTTTATGAGCAAAGCTGAGAAACAACAATTCTCCAATATCCTGTTTTGCATTTTGTGCTGCTGACAAAAGTTTTTTTATTTTCTTCCTCCTCAAGGAAGACAAAACCAAGATTTTTCAGACAAACAATCAACAACAAGCTGGAAATTGACACAAAAAACAACACAAACAAGATATCTATCTCGTTTTTGAGATTAGAAAATGTGTTTTTTTTTTGTTGTTACAATTGAATGTTGAGTTACCAAAGGTTAATGTAGGATTAAGGAGCAAAATGTTGTCTAGCCACTGTTTGAACATTTGTGTCAGGGATTTCTGGCAAATGTGTGATGTAAAACCTTGTTTCCAGCATTGCCTCATAAGTCTTTCCTACCGCATGTGACACATAATTGAGGAAATTATTATAATAATAATGTTTTAGTTGGGATTTGTCAACCGATCCGTGAAGACTTGACCCGTATCCTAGGAAGCGAAGGGACAAAACCCTAATTTATAAAATACAAAATGTGGATGGTTAAGGCGTTTCGCTCGTGGTTTTTGTTGGAGTCCCGGGTAATTCAATCGGTAGAGCATCCGTCCGGCAAACGGGAGATCTGGGTTCAATTCTTCGCGAGTAACTTCGCGTAAAAGAGAAAAAACACAAAAAAACATGACGTAGTTTAATTGTCATTTAAAAAAACAAATATTGTAATCAAATTAGAAGTCCTAGGTAAAAATAGGTCGGGTTAGGATAGGTTAGGCGTCAACAATGGGGTCTGTGGTGTATTGCGGTGAGAATGCAAGCCAACTACAAACAATAGAGCTCCTATCTTTTCCCCTAGCTACAGTAGGCAAGAAAAATCGTATTGTTTATTTGACGTTTTATTTATTCGCCAGTAAATCTAACCAAACCTCACCTAACCTAAGCTAACCTAACCTCACCTAATCTAACCTAACCTAACCTAAACGAAACCCAATGACCAAAATTCAGTTCATTCCTGGCGAATAAATGAATCGTCGAATAAATGAACGGACACCGTCGACAACTTACGTCGAGGTAACGTCGAAGCTGAGAACTGGAACGAGCGCCGAAATCGCCGTTACGCAAAGTGGAGCCTACTTGCGGGCTATTTTGAGTAACATTTTTACATAATCCAAATGTCAGTAACCAGGAGCCAACAAAGAATGTTGGAAGTGCCATCTGCATGTGTCATACACGTGCCCAGGTGTGTTCTTAAGATTTAGCATTTTGAGGTGAAATGAAACAACCATGGCATCAATTTAATAATAAAAATAAGAGATGTCATCTTTTGATTCATTATTTTGAGGAATTTTTTTTATTTTGGGTCAGTAAAAGCAAGTCTCGCGTGACCTTTTGGTGGTTTATACTACATGATTAAAAAAGGCTGGATGGTGAAAGAGGAAAATATAAAAAAAGGTAAATTGAAAGTTGCATCTTTTCCCATGAGCTCGGGGAATTCCTGTCTCCCATTTGGAAACAATGGTTGGAAGTTCACGATGGGAAAATGTGGTTTTGCTTTCTGGCTTTAATTGGATTCACGTAGATGAATCGCAGGATGAAAAGTGGTGGAAAGTAGATGCGTTTAAATTGAGGAAGTCGGACAATGTAAACATTTTATTTGGACCCAGGGCCGGATTAATACCGTTAGAGACCCTAAGCACTTGAAAGATTTTGATGCCCTTACGCAGTGTTGCATACGTTACCGTTACAATAACGTCGTTACCAGTAACGGCAATTAATTACTTATTTAGCAATAACGAACCGTTACTCAAAATTACGTTATCGTTACATTGCATCATGGTAAAAACATAATTTTTGGGCGTTTTTGATCATAAACGATCAATTTCTGGATGTTTTTTATCGTAAACGATCAATTTCTGGATGTTTTTGGCCAAAAACGAACAATTTTTAATAATTCACATAACGTAACGATAACGAAAATGTAACGGTAACGAGGTTCACAAATAAGTAACGATAACGAATGATAACTAGTTACTATTTTGGCTAAATAACGGTAACGATAAGTAGTTACCAAATTGCAGTAACGCATACAACCCTGCCCTTACGTATGTCGAAGATCGTGATGCCCTAAGCACGTGCTTATATTGTTTAATAACGATAAAAACGACAAAATTGTGCGCTGTAGGGCCTCGGTGACCCTTGGGTGCTTAAATATGTATGGGCCACTAGACGGATCGGGCTGTAATTTGGAGCTTTAATGTAATCAGATGCGGTAAGGTTTACATTTCGTGATTTATTTAACCTTCACGTGGCCATGGCTGGTTACCACACATAGCTATGGTTGCTCGTATCTGTCTACTTACGAATAATCCATCTACGCATGAGTAGAATTTTAGTTTTCTAGGAACGATCACATTTTTTTTTTTTTGGGTTATTATTGTTATTATTTTTATTATTTCTAAGTATTTTTTTTTTTTTTTAATTTACAGTTCTTTGCGCCAAAAATCTCTCCAAGAAGGATTTCTTCCGTAAGTTGTAATTTGTTAGCGTAATTCTTCGGGGGTTGAGATACCTGGGTCGAAATGGCTAAGGTCGAAATCCTAACCTTGTTGTGTCAATTTAATATGGACACTGTCTGTGTTGTCGACGCCTAAATTAACCTATCCTAACCTGATCTAACCTATTGTAACCTATCCTAAACTGACCTAACCTATTTTTACCTATGTCAAATTTTTAGCATCGTGTTAGCAGCGCTAACACGATGTCAAGAAATCGACATCATGTTCGTCGACATCATAATCGTCGACATCGTATTCGTCAACATCATATTCGTCGACATCGTAATCGTCGACATCGTAATCGTCGACATCATAATCGTCGACATCGTAATCGTCGACATCGTAATCGTCGACATCGTAATAGTCGACATCGTAATAGTCGACATCGTAATAGTCGACATCGTAATCGTCGACATCGTAATCGTCGACATCGTAATCGTCGACATCGTAATCGTCGACATCGTAATCGTCGACATCGTAATCGTCGACAATACAAACAACCCCCTTTAATACAGATTTAATACATTTCGACCTCAGTCATTTCGACCTTAGTCATTTCGACCTCAGTCATTTCGACCTCAGTTATTTCGACCTTAGTCATTTCGACGTTAGTACGCTTTCCCTCTCTCGATTTGCCTGAGTTTTGCGGTGAAAATCCGCGACCGGTAACGAACAAATCGAGAGACGGCTGTAATTCGTCGGTGTGTTTATTTTATTTGATTTCAACACAATGACATTGTTGTTGTATTATTTTATTTCTTTTCTAGGTCTTCCTGATCCCTTTGCAAAAGTGAGTGTCGATGGATCTGGACAATGCCACAGCACTGACACATGCAAGAATACATTGGACCCTAAATGGAACCAGCATTATGACCTGTAATTATTATTATTATTATAATTTTTTTGATAAAATTTGAATTATTTTAGAGTTGGTTCGTTGTTTTTGTTGTGGCTCTAATTGTTTCGAAGAGTTTACGGTTGATGGTCGCATCGTGGAATTGGTTTAGCCATTATGGGGAGCAAGCGGCGTGAATGTTTACGTCACGCTTGCGTCACGCTTGCGTAGGGCTTAAGTGTTGGATTTTAGGGTTAGAGTCGCGATGTTTTAATGAAAGATTTGTGAGTTTGGTTTTTGATTTGTTTGTTAGGTATATTGGCAAGCTGGATTCCATTACGATCAGCATTTGGAACCATAAGAAGATACATAAGAAGCAAGGTGCTGGGTTCCTCGGTTGTGTTCGGATCATGTCGAATGCTATTCAGCGGCTCAAAGATACGGGATGTAAGTTGATCGAGAGTGGGTTTTAGTGGGTTTTGTGGAGAATTTTGAAAATTGGTCGAAAATTTGTCGCTGTTTGTCGAAATTTTGAAAATTAATCGAAAATTGGTCGAAAATTTGTCGCTATTTGTCGAAAATTGGTCGAAAATTTGTCGCTATTTGTCGAAAATTGGTCGAAAATTTGTCTGAAAACAATTTGTCGAAATTTCGAAAATTTGTCTGAAAACAATTTGTCGAAATTTCGAAAATTTGTCTGAAACCAATTTGTTGAAATTTCGAAAATTTGTCTGAAAACAATTTGTCGAAAATTTCGAAAATTTGTCTGAAAACAATTTGTCGAAATTTGGGAAATTTGTCTGAAAACAATTTGTCGAAAATTTCGAAAATTTGTCTGAAAACAATTTGTCGAAATTTGGGAAATTTGT
>JAQFXT010001740.1:0-15495 GCA_034683725.1 Strigamia crassipes
AGTACCTGCCGCAAATTGTGTATTGTTGTAGGCAGAAAATATCAATTACACAACACACAAATCAGGTTGAAGTGATGCTTTCTATACCTGAATTCAGATTCTATCAAAATTTTAACATTAAACTCTCGAAGATAGCGACAACTAGTCTGCAAATACATTTTTCCTATTTGTGCTTTAAGATTAAACGTGTTTAAACGGAACTTTTTAGCAAGCTACTGAAAAATGTGCAATTACGTGTGCGTTTAATGCATTTAGTCGCTGCTAAATCAATTTTCCAGCCCGAAAGAGGATTAGAGGCTGAGCAATTAAAGAATTATCATTACGTGACATAATTAATATAATATCAATAACTTGTAGATGTTTTTGGTTAAGGTTGACTATAAGAATAAGTTGTGAAAAAGTGTCATCAACATCTTTAGTTGGGTGTTCAAACAATTTTTATTACATATGTTGAAAATTAATTAAATTAAAAAAAAAATCTAATGACTTGAATTAAGTACGAGATCTGTCATCGGTCTAGAATTTCTTTTCGTATCTTCTCATGAGACTGAAAAAAGAGAATTTTTTTTCTTTTTTTTTTTCTCGCATCTTTGAGGGTCTACATTCAACTTGTGCTGTTAACTCCTTGAAATAGGGGAGAGTATTCTCCCATTCCCGAGTGCAGCTGTGGACTGCTTGCTTCTTCCAAGGCCGATGACTGATTATACAATACGATTTAGCTTTTGTGAAGAAAAACAGGTCCTCACTGCTACCATCACCACTACACGCCCCCACTCGTACTTCAAACTGGCAAGAGTTTCGAAAACCAGCCAAAACAAGCTTGCACATACACTTGGAGCTAGGAAGTGGTTATATATAGAAAATATATGTTTTGTATATATATATATATACATGTGCATATATTTTTCAGTGCACGTTTTTTATGTACATTAAAATTTGCAAATGGTGATGGATTTTTTTATTTTCTTTTTTTCTTTAAGGGGGATAAAATGGTTTAGGGTAGTGGCCCCATATTCAGTGGGGTTTTGCTCACTTTTGCCAACACGGCTTTCCACTCGGTTTGGCTTGCAGTGTGCCAGTCCATTTTGTTCTTCGCGCTCTTTAAACTTGAATGGCGGCCTGCACTGGGTCATGAAAAGTTGAGCTTGCTAGCTGCTGACACATTTCCTAGCAAGGAGATTTTTGAATGCGTGTTTTCTAAAGTGTTGCGGTTTTTCTAAAAGGCCATGTAAAAAAAGGACAAAAAGCGGGTTGTAAAAAGAACTTAAAGCAAGGGTTTCTTTTAAAAAGAAAAGAAAATTTGTAATTGTCTTCTCCTTTAAAGATTATTAGAAGAAAATGTAAACACAAAGCTAATATTTTAAGTCTAACAAAATGCAAAATTTATTGGTTTGTTTTTACGGAACATTAATAAATTATCCTGTTATTTCCGGCTTGAAAAGTATTAATAAGTTTACCTCTTGACTTGATATACCGTTTCTGTATGATAATTAAAAAACTATTCAGCTTTAATAGGAGAAAATCCAGTGCGAAAAGTTTGATGATTTGCAATCTTTATGCCCTACACATGGCTCCGCATCACCTGGTGCTTCTTGTCGTAGGACTGAGTCGACTTTTAAAAAATTAGTTTTTTATTTTCTCCCTAGCGGGACATTTTTTTTGAATGGAAGTTGTCAACCCGACAAACGTCAGCTGGGAACGGGATTTATTAACAATTCGATTTTTTGTATTGCAAGTTATTGTTTATGGTAATGTCAGCGTTGCCTTTTCACGCATCGTGTCTACGAAAGGGTTTTAAATTACCATGTATGTCGCCATTCGTCGCTTGTCCCGAAGTCGGCGAGCCGTTAAGATTTCAATCTGGGACGATTTGATTTAGCACGTTGCCATTCATCCGGTCAGCTGTTACTTTTTCTTATACAAATGTTTTGCGTATGTGGGAAAATATTTTTGTGTATTTTTTTTTCTCCGTTTAGATTTGGAAGTTCTGGTTTTATGTGCTTTTGTATGGTTCTGTGTTGTTGAAAAGGGGGCAAATGAGCAAAAGAGGACATGATTTGCAACCAACGTTTATTGATTGAAACTCGCGGGAGGTGCAGAACAGAAATCAATATGACACAGCCACTATTTGCACGTATGAAATTCATGCACTTTGTTGTCCGTTTGAACTGATTTATGACTTACAAAGCCACCTTGTGTTTACCTGCGAAATTAGTACAAAAGGTAAGCTAATGGCCGAGTCAGAGCAAATAATTGGACTCGTCACAACAAGCTACCAATTTATGGGTTGTCTGCTTTCGTCACCTTATTTAAATTGCGTCTGGTTTCTTCCAACACAAAGCGTCGGAACGCTTCGAGAGCGTTATTACTTTGAAGTGCGGATGTTTAATTAATAGTTTGATCGATTGCTCGTTTCAAGGCAGCATTTAGGGCTTGATTATTGGATTCTTTCGCCTGGCGGTTCACCGCCACCTTCTCTCGGTGACTGTGGGAGTGTCGGGTTGCTTCTTCCTAGCGCTCGGAATTGCTGAAGATGCTCGTTGCTACTAGCAACCGATCACGAGACGTGGTTTAGACCAGGTGGACTCGTTTCGTTTTGACAGGTTGCCCGTAGCACGTGTCTCGAATAAAAAGCAACAAGGGGAGACGGGGTTTTGCTTGATAACACCTGCCTAAAGTATATACGTGGACAGGGGATTGGAAGGAGGAGGTTTAATAGCTTTTAGCGAAATTGAGTAATTTTTTAAAATTTATTATGATTACTGTGTATTACATAATTTGCTGCCATCATTTTTTTTTTGTTGAAATTTTTTAGTAAGGGCTGTTTGGGATGACGCGGTCTAAAGTTAGTTAATTAATTTTGTTTTTCATCATATTTGTTTTCTTTTTTGGGTGTTTTTTGGAAGGAGTTGTTCTATCACGGTGCAATAACAGCAATAAAGGGATAAGGGTGGTGCAGTGGGTTTTTTTTTATGTTATTTAATGTGGGCAGTTTTTGGGGTGTTGTGGAGCGAGTTGATGAACGATGTTGAGGGTGACGAGGGGCAATTCAATTTCTTGTAGCATTGCTCTTTTGCGGGCCAAAATAGAAATCCTTTCGGTTTTTTTTCTCTTTTTCTTGTGGTAATCTACTCTTCAAGTTGCATTCCTGTTTAGGTCTACCTCCGGCTGTCATATTTTCTTATTCTCGGGCAGAAGACTTGAAAAAAGATGGGAGACGCAAGATGATGTTACAGAATCTAGGGGAAGTTTAAGTTACATTTTTTCCCCCACATTTTTTCTTTCTTTTTAGTTTTTTTATTATTATTATTTTTTTGTTATTTATACTTTAAAAAATAATAGAAAAGATGGAAGAGGCTTAGAATTTTTTTTTTCTTTAAATACAGTACTCAAATTTCTTCAATTTGACTGTTGGTATTGCGCTTTGATTACTTTCAGTTTTTGTTTAAAATAAATGCCGGTTAGAATGATCAGCAATTTGAACCGAGCAATTGGAAATATGCAGGCATTTTGAAGATTAAAAAGAACCGGTTAGTTGCGTGTGTAACCAAAAGCTTAAACTATTTTTTTTCTAAACCAAATGAAATATTTGTTTAAATAAAAAAATAAAAAAAATCCGTTAAATCTATTTATATTTTACACAAACACAGATTTCCCATTAATGCGTAATTCTATACAATTTCGATGCAAAATATTTATTATTACTCTCATCTTTCCTCTTCTCATTTTCTCAAGAGGTAATTAAACGTAAATAGCTGAATTGTTTAAAAAAAAAAAAAATGTTCATGTTACAAATTTCACATCCCATTTTCCCAGTAACTGCCCACCCACGCCGTGACCACACCTTTGCCCACCTGGGTTACAAGGTAAGCGGATACACAGCACCGGACGTAATTGGCGACACTTTGGAGGGCAGTGCTGTGTGATAAAAAGAATTAGGATGGAAACCTTGAGTCCTATTCACAATTGCTCGACTGGTGCTGTGAAAAGATGTGTGGTTAAAGAGATTCCCGGTTTGTGAATGCGCGAGCAAATTCTGGCAGATTGAGTCGCTGACCCAACACCCGCTGAGGTGACGAAGGGATTTAACAACTCCCTTTCTCTCCCCACTTATCCCTCTTTCTCGTCCTGGGATCATGATTTGTGCTCTGGGGGGAGCGATCAAGTTGTTTTTGTCCATGGAGAAAAGTTTTCGCTTTTTCTTCTCCCACTTTTGGATGGATGACGTGGTCGAATTATAGCGAGGGGGTGTTGAGTCCCATGCGTCAAGTCGTGCAAGAAGCAGCACCACTCATCTTCTTAGCAAGCCTGTCATTTGACGCCGATGGTGTGCGTCTCTCTCGGGAAGAAAATGTCCCTTATTTCGTTGAAAGGTGACGTGAGTCTCGCCTCTCCCACGAGGGCGACATGGCGGTTAATTTGCTTTGTGTTAACTTGTCACCGAGTTCACCACACGTCTAAGGTGGGGAAGGGCCAATGGGAATGCGCGGGGGAATTTTGGGTAACCACGTGGGGGAAGAGTAAGGCGAATGGATGGAGGAAAAACCCCCTCTGCTGCACTATTTCGTGCAATTGAATTGGACTAAGATGTTGTCTCGAATCCCGGGCACCTCACAAAGAGGTGACCCCACAGATGTCACGAGGTGAAAGGAAAGGTTCACTGAAGGGGCATTCTGGAACATGCGGTGGTCGGGTGAGTATTGTACTGTTTCCTTTGCTGGTGCGTTCGTCTAGGCTCCAGGGTTTCTTGAATAAAGGGGACTAGGGGGCGTGTTGGAAAAAGATTGAATCGAGAAGTGTGTACACATAGCGGAACGTCAATAAATGGGAATTGGATTTTTTTTTTTTTTTTAATACCGAGAGTCTTTATTTAGTGGGGGGGTTTTTCTGGTCGGGTCGTAAAATCCCAATGACCTAGCATGGAATTCATTCGGAAATGAGACTCATCGTCGTGGATCGAATGACCACGGCGATGGCGTCGTCGTTATTTGTGGCTTCGTGTAACGTAATTTGAAGTGAAGTACGAGGTCAGCGAAATGGAAATAAAAGTTGCGAAAGAGGTCGTAGGTGATGAATTAAGTAAGAGGTTGGAAGTTTTGTTTTGGTTGGGGCTTTGAAGTGTATGGTCAGTGGGGATTAGGGGGAAACGTTGGTGGTGGAAATGGGTGATTGGTGGGGATCAGGTTTTGCGTGTATTATTCATAGGTGTAAATCTATGTGGGATCAAGCGCCCTTAAGAGAATGGGTTTGACGGTTGGACTCGTGTCGTGTTGATGGATGTGGATGACGAGTTGAGTGGTTGCGAGTTATGGAAAAAGGAGTTTACCAAGGAATTGTTGGCGGCTTTTGCACCCCACCTTAAAAATGGCCTCGTCAGCTCTAGTGACGTGCCATCAGTGCTTTGCACCCCGTTATTACACCGCCCTTTGCCTCAGGCTGTTCTTTTGCTAGGACGACCCTTCTGAATTTCTTTTTGTTGACTAAGCAAAACTGGATTGAATTTTTCAGTGTCAGGGGTTAGGTTTTTTGGGGCGCTTTTTTTTTTCAGTTATTCGTTCGTGGTAATGGAGGTTTAATCGTGAAAAAAATTGTCGATTCTAAATGGTGGCATTTTTTTCTTTTTTTCTTTTTCTTGTTTAATTTTTTTTTTTTTGTGGGTGTTGAGAATTGTAACTGAGAGATTAATCAGTTTACTTTTTTTGTCGTCGTCACCACCAGCTTCTGAAGGTCTTCGGACGAATATTCGACACAAAAAAACATGTTGTCGTTGACGGAAATGAGATTATTTGAACTAATAAATTTTGGGCTTAAGTAGGTTTGGTTTATTTTCCATCACTGATACAGTGAACTTTGTTTGTTTGGGCTAACGGGTTAAGGCCGTGGCAATTTCGGTGTCAAATAACCAACGGCGACAAAGAAAAATTAAAAATAATTGCATTGATAATTGCACTTGATTTATTGCTTTTATTGAACTATATTCCTTTTTAGGGTTTAAAAGCAGTTTGAATAGATAGAAATAAAAATATTGGTAGTTGAAAAGAGAAAATAATAATGGAATTTGAAATATTGATATATCCATTAGTTGTTTCTTCCCCCGTCTATTGATATTGAGTATGGAATAAAAAGGTATTGACATATACGCTTTGCCCGGCACCACATGTTGTCATGGATCACACACTGCTGGTCTTATTTCCATTATCCTTTCTTTCCTTTCTAGTTTTTGCTGACCCTCTTGGTGGCCCACCACCCAGCTGTTTTTCTGCCCGTCTATATATGGTTCCCAGTGGACAAAATACAGGGCCCATGGACGCGTAGTGAATGCGGCGGTCGCATTTGTGTCGCTCCCCTGCTTCATTCATGGATCGAGGTCCTGCAGCTGGTCATTAGAGGTCACTCAAAGCTAATTGCTAGACTAGCATGGGTTTTAGCAGATGCTCTTGTTAAATTGCCCGGTCATTGTGAGTAAAGTTGAGTTGCCTTTGGGTGTGAAAATTGGGGCTTTATTGGTTGGGTTAGATTTAGCACAAGTGGACAGAAGCCAGTTCGGAGAAAAAGTTGGAAAATAATATTTTTTTTTGGTTTCGTTTCTTCGATGGGGGTTGTTAAAACCTTTGTACGGGCAGATCAGTTTGAAGACCGCCCGTGAGTTGGCCTCACGATCTGATGGCTTCAAGGTTATTCTCCTCCCCTATTCTATGGAAGACTCGGACGGGATTTTCGGGCCTTGAAGGCGGTGTGGCTGGCCAAGAGGTGTGGCCTCTGCAAGGCCATTACGGACAATTAAGAGATACCCGCTTGCTAATCAAATAGCTCGGCCAGAAAGGAACTGAGACGTGGCCCTGTAATTAGAATGAGAATGGAGTTGTCAAGAGTTTGTCATGAAAATGACAGAGGGCAGACAGATGACCACCTGGATAGCGATTTTTTTGTTTTTTTTTAATATTTTTTTTTTTGTTGTTTTTATTTTTTTGTTTTAATTTAGAATTAGAAAATTATCTCGATTTTTTTTTTCTTTTTTTTATTTAAATTATTTATTTATTTACTTTTTTTTTTATATCTTGAAATTTGATGTGAGGTCGGTACTAAAATTTGTTAGGGTGAAATTTTTCAAGAATTTTTTTCTGTTTTAAGGCCGTTTGAAGTGACAAGCACGCACACAGGTAGATTGGCTTGTGTAATTTCTACAGGAAATTAGCTAAGTAGGAAAAAGTAAAAAAAGTAAAAAAAAAAAAAAAAAAAAAAAAAAACACTTTTACCTTAACTGGGAAACATGAAAAGAAAAACGAGGAGATTTTTATATTTTTTTTTTATATTTTTATAAATGCAGGTAGTTTGAGCGCCCCTCGCTATTCTCTATTTCCATCTGGGTGGGCCAGTGTAGTCAGTCCATGGCTTGAAATTTTTCTTCGATGGCGTGAAAAAATTTTTTTTCATGGCCTGGTGCAAGCGTCATAAATTGGGATAAAGTCGCCGTGTCAGTTAACTTGTGCAGTGAGCAGACCTTCATAATCTGCACCTTGCTAACTCAATAAATAAAAATAATAAAATTTTAAAAAAAGAGAAAAGAGAAAAAAAAATGAGGATTCCAAGGAACTGCTACCGAATGGAATTTAGGGCATCGTTTTTTATTAAACTGTTTTAAATTTTATTTTGTATTTAAACGACTTAATAATGTTCAATTAACCTAATTATTGAGCATTTAAAGATACAAATCAATGTTTTATGTGTTTTAGCAGACATTTTTACTCGTATAATTGTCAGAATTATTAAAAATGCGCATGAACTTCTTTGCGTGTTTATTTTGTGTTGTGATTGATGCGGTTAGGATTCTGAAGAAAGAGATAACACACGAAACGTAATTGAACATTGCAATTTTCAACCGAAAGTGGAATTGGCTTTGGGCACTGACCACCAGCATTGCTGTTTATACTCGGTTTGCCTGCTTGCCGCCGTCGTATTTCATGAGTGAAATTCTTTTTTATTCGGAAACTGTGTACGGCATTCATGATGCAACATCTGGCTCATGATTCACCTGCAAAATAACCAATTCTATGGTGCAATATCTCGGCTTAAGTCGGTTTGGTGGATGTTGTTCTAGGGTGGGAGGGTTAATGAAGAAATTGGTTCGTTGAATAACGGAAGATTTGAATTAGTTTTATACCTCTGTGGTGGTTTGTTGTTGCTGGGTTTGGGTTTGGGAATTTTGCCAAATGTTGAACGACTGAATTCAGTCAAAAGTAAGTAGTGAAACCACCCGAATTGCAGGGAATAAAATTATCACACGATGCTTAGATTTTTTTTTTTGTGTCTAAAATTTTTTTTTTTTTTTTAGAATTTACATCTTACTCTTTGGTGGATAGAAACGAGTAAAGGGAGAAAAGCTGAATATTTATTACCTTAAAATTATTACTGTGGCCGGATTTTTTTTTTTTTCCTTGAGGAATTAATTATTTTTTTTTTGAATTTAAATTAGCAAAAATAAAAAATAAACAAATTTTCACTGGAAATGCTATGGAAAAGCAATTACAAAAAAAATGTTGAGAACAAAATTGATTGTGAAATGCTTTTTCTGTTACAGCAATTAATTTTTTGGAAATTTTGGGATTTTTGGGATTTTTGAGATTTTTGGTAGCAAAGAAAAAAAATGAGTGGTCGTTTCTTGATTTTGTGGTTTGAGTTCATTTTTCTAAGCCAACACCCAAAGCAGACGCGTACACACTGATGGTCTGGGGGAAACGAAGCTTACTTGCCCCGTCAAGTTTTGATTCGATTAAGTTTCCCCCGAGACTTCTCCGCGCGCACTCATAGCCCCAATCAGCTGACCTATTTATCATCTAGTTGGGAGCCCACGAATCCAGTGCGAAATTAGTTGCCATGTTGATTGAGCCAGAAAGTGTGTGCGATCACACAGAATAGGTTGGAGTGTGCGCCGTGTCTAGCACTTACCCAGCCCGTGAAGGGTGTTTAACTGGATTGGGTGGGTGTGGTCCATGGTCTGGGCCAATCTAGTCATTAATGAACGCCTCCCACCTGAACTCTCTTTTGCCTCTCTTTAGCTGATGAGAAGTTTGACGATGAGGAGAATTAAAAGCGGAAAAGTTGATGCGATTTTGCTGATTTGATTAAATGGAGAATTGAAGTGGAATTCGCGTGAATGGTGAGAGGGGATGAGACGCCCCCTGGTTTCACTCAATGGCCCGTTTGCTGATAATCGCGCTGAAGAAGATGATTAGAAAATAGTTGGGATGAATAGGATTTTTTTTAGCCTCCTTTAAATTTGCAATTACTTTGCATTTGGTGTGTGCGAGGGGGCGCTGAGAGCCAGGTTAAGAAGTTGGGCTGAGTTTTGAGAGGAAAAAGGAGGCGATTGGATGTGAAAAAGTTGAGGGGGAAAGGAAGCTTGGTGGAATTAAAGGAAGGTAAGAGAATTGCATGTTAATCTAATTTATGTGCGTGTGTTTGGGTCTAATTACTTCCGAGATATGAGTTGATGAATAATTGATCTCTGTCTGTGTCTGCTCATGGATTTTTTTCTTTCTTTTTTTTTTTCGGGGGTGGGGGACTGTAATTGGCTAATAAATATATGGGTATTTATTAATTGCATTTTTTCCAGTTTATGGGATTAGGGAAAGGGTAGAAATGGGGAGGGAGTGGTTTATAATTTGGAAATTAAATGGTCCGAGAGGTATGAGGGTCGTTTTGCTTGTTGGAAAAAATTAGTGCATGATCAAGCTGTACCACCTGCATTAAGTTCTAATTTAATTTGCGTGATGGTATGATTTTTTTTTCTTTTTTTTTTTTCTTTAATTTTTTCCTTTAAAATTATATGTTGGAAGTTTGAGAAAACAGATGTCCTCTGATTCTGCACCTGAAAGTTCTAAAACAAATGTAATCATTTTTTTAAATTGTTTTTTTTTTTTTTTTTTTTTTTTTTTAATTGTTTTTGTTTTGTAATTTGAGTAATGGCTTGATAATTATTTTTTGTGGAGAAACTGGAACAATTTGGTAGAGTAACAAAAGGAATTTTAGTGAGTCTTCAGTATATTGTTTTCTGGCTATAGGGAATTTCAATAATCGAGCGATTGTTGGGATTGTCGAAGTCAAGCGCGTTGTAATTCAATAGTTTTAAAAATCTCTTTCTATCCGTGACTGAATTTATTAAATTGGTGCATTAGGTAGATCGAGAAGAAAAACATTTTCCATTTCTTGGGCTTTCCTGGCAATAAACGCACTTTAGCTTAAATTCTGAATAAAAACCTTCTAAAGATTTAGCTAATTTAAAAAACATGAAACACGATAAAAATAAAAAGTTGAGTTTTAAATTGTTTGGTTTCTATCTTCGTCTCCGGCCATTTCGAAAAATTCTTCCAGGATGTGCTGTTTATTAGATAAACACGTTTTAGGTCAATTCTATTAAGGGGAAGAGAAAAACAAACAAAGTATTTTTATTACTATGTCACAAGAGGGTACTTTATGCTGACGTTAGGAATTGTCACGTGATTTAAGTATTGCATTAACTGCCTCGTTGTAAATGATGATAGTATTGATGTGTTTGGAGTGTGTGGTTTCTCGCACAATTTGTCCATTATTATTTACTTGAAAACTACTTGCGGATTACACAATAATCAAAAAACGATCACTCTCGATCTTGAAAGATACGCACCGGCATCATCACTTACTCATCATCAAGGTCATAAAACGCTAAGTGCGCATGCGCACACAAAACAAATATTGCGCAGAGGCTCAAGAACACAAAACGAATAATAAACCAGTTGGAATTAACATACATGCAAATTGAATGCAAGTAAAACACAAGAAGTATCTCTTGAAAATGGTTAGAGAAGTTTCGTATAGTTTTACTTGACATGTTCGTTCCCATTTGATGCTAGACTAGGCTTCAAGAGCTACATTGGCGTCATAAAAGTTTAACAGGCACTATAAAAGTTCATCACTGCTCATGTGATGAGGAATCATAAAACTTTTAAATTAGAGAATATTTTCTCTTGGAATTAACTCGGAATATAGTTTCAATTAACATTTTTATTTTTATTATTTCTCTTTTTTAAATCTGTTTAAAAATTAAGAAACGAAAGTATAAGTAATCAATAGTTTATTCGAAAAAGAGTTAGTTCTTTTTTTTTTGTGAGTAGTATAGGTCACGAGGTGAATCGAATAAGGTTTTTTTTAATGGTCTGGGAGAGAATAAAGTCCAGAAATCAATTTGAAATGGCATTAAAGTTTGATAGCTTTTTCAGATGCGATGGGGGGATGTATTTACCACAATATCAGTAATAGATTTGCAAATTCGATTACAAAAGGTATTTGGCCATGAATTTGTTACGACTGTTAAATAATTGAATATTTATCAAGCTAAAAATTGATTTTGGTCATGGGAGAACTGAAATAGTTGTTTTTATATTTTTTCAAGTGGAATATTGAAACTGTATGAATTAGGCGTGGTAGCACACGTGAAAAGAAAAAAAAACAAATTGCGAAATGAATAAATACATAAATTAGCGTTATTTTTTTTTAAAATAACTGTATTTTTTTGTTCTCTTGAAGAATTACAAGGGATTTCTTGGGCTTTGATCTTCGCTTCATTAAGATGAGCTTCTCGTTAAGCTCTCTGGTTTTGATTACTCTTCCGTCTTCTTGCCCGCTCCACTTGACTGGATTACAGGGCTGCAGATTTTTCACGTGTTACTGCACAGGTCGATTTGATTCACAATTTTTTATTTTTTTTAAAAACTTTTATATATATTTTTTTCGTATTGTGTTAGTTTAAGCGCGAGGTTTATGTAAATGATTTGTGGTTTAGTCTTTTTGTAACGTGGTGGAAGTCACTAAAGGAATAAACGTCTTGTTAGGTCTTTTAGATGACTCAATTTATGGCACAATAGCTTTGTTTTTATTGTTTTTTTTTTTTTTTTTTCTCTAAAAAGTCGAGGAGAAAAAATGTTTAATTTGCAGCTAGTATATGTTAAATGAAGGTTAAATTGCTTATATTTTATGATAGATAATACTAGAGATTTAGCGAGTTTTACGATCAAATAACATGAACAAAAAAACAATAAAAATAAATATACATACAGAATGGTTTAGGACTAGAATTTTGCATACCTACCCACAGGTACACATGCAATTTATAGTTTTAATTTCCGATTTAAAAAAAAAATCTGGTTTCCATTTCCCATCCCCTTCTGCTCCCCGCACTTCCAAACAAACAAAAAAAAAAAAAAGATTGCCCCAACATCTGGGCAATCATAAAAATGTCATCAGACATTTTTATTAATAAAAATATGACCAGACATTTTTATTAACTTCGTTAATTGACTTTAAAAAAGTTTAAATTTGATTTGTTGTGTACAATTCAAAATGAAAACGTATAAGCTTATGGAGATATTTTTAATATATTGAATACTTCGGTATGGATGAACGAGATTTGGGATGTAGTAGCTCGCTTTTCCTCAGTCATTGTTTGGAAAGGGATGCTGAGCGAATGGAAGAAGCTCAATTTCTGTTTTCCGGTCCTGCTGACCCGAAAGTGCGCACCAACTGGGGCACTCAGTCGGCGACTGCCGGATATTAAAGGAAAGAGCTCCGACTCAGCACATTATTTGATGATTGCAGGGTAGGATCCACCTCTTAATTCGGTTTATGAGCAGATATTATATAATGGGAGGGATGTTGACTGTGTAAATTAAGTTCGAGCCGAACATTTAGGCGATCGAGTTCGGCCATTTTATGGGTTCAGTTTTGTGGGATTCTGAGTTGTTGATGAGGTGAGACTCATTCATTTCGGATCGCGTTTGGAGGGTACAAATGTGGTTAGAAGTGATAAAGGCTGAATAATGGGCGAGGAAATGAAAGCATGTCGTAGCAATTCGTCTCCTCATCAGCATTTTGCTCGTGCCATTTGAATTGGAGGCGTTTAATTAGCAGGCCGTCACGAAAACGAGGCTGGGGAGGCTGAGGTAGGTTGAGAGAATGCGTTTCCTTTCTTCTCAGATAGAAATACCAACGCCATAAGAAGCTTTTTATCTGATTGGCGTTAAACGGGAAATGTCCGTTTCTTTTATCCGCACTTTCTATACCAATGGGGGCAAGAATTAATTTTTTTTTAATTTTGTGTTTATTTTGAAAATGATTCTTCTTTTCTCATTAAGGAGAATGTAAAGCGTTGATTGATTAATCAATTTTTCCGCGAGTCACTTCTGTGGGAATTTGTTTGTTGTTATTGTGTGTTGAGTAAGTAAATATTTCGAAGAAAAGCGCCTTTCTTTTTGCCCTCTTAGATTGTAATTAATTAGCAGAGAAGGGGTGTTGAGGATGGATTATGATAAAAGTAGTTGTTTGTAATTACAGTTTAGTTATTTAATGGTCGCAAGTAATCTTTCACGACGTGATCCAGTGTGTCCTGAGGGAATTGGATGTTGTTGACAGTCGCAGACACTTGTTAAATATTTACTTAAAATGTTGATTTTTATCCCTCTTTTCATGTGTCTTCGTATAGTTCGTTGGTTAAGTTCAATGAAGGGGATTTAAAGGAATAGGGAAGTTTAGAGTCATGTCATTGCTGTATAAAATAAGTTCCTTGATTTTTTTTCTTCTTCCTTATTCTTAGTCTCAGCGTTGACAGAAGATCAATGAATTGAAATGTCTTTATTTCGACTTAGGTACTCAAAACATGTTTTTATTATGTTACAGGTAGTTGAAGATAAAGGAATGGATGAATCGTAAAGGTTATGTAAGTACCTTTTATTTTATTCCTTATTTTTTTTTATTTTTTTTATTTTTAATTTAAAAGTTTTTTAAACTTAAAGTTATCAATTGTTTTCAAAAATATACCACAGGTGATTTTAAGATAAATTTAGATAATTTGAGAATGAAATATTTAAATGTGACATGTTTGGAATGCTCGTATCGAGTGTAATGCAATTTTGCGTGCGAAATGACATTGTTTAAATATGACAGAATTTAATTAAAGCAATTTGAGCAATTAAAGTTTGGAAAATAGGAATATTTTCGCGTTTCTCGCGAGAAATACGAGTTTGTCTTTGATACGAATAAAAACGATGCAATCAATTGAGCCTGATACACACCTGCGAACCAATTGATGAAAAAGAACTGCATAAAGTAATGCTGGAACGAGAAGGGGATTAAAAACGTTTCTACACTGCAGGTGCGTCCTAAAACACTCGTGTCTCGTGTGCGATGCCACATTTAATGACATCACTTTCTCTCCAGTGGTCCTATCTGCAGCTAAAACTGCAAACGCAATTTGATTCACATTTTAGATGTAACCATCTGTGTCAGGTTTATGTTGGCATTTTTGGACGCCAATTGTCACCATTGCTGCAGAAACGACACGGAGGTAACATGTGTTTGGGAATGCATTTCGGAATTATCCGCATAATCGTAAAGGATTGGACGTTGAATTCATTTAAATTTAAATACTGTGTATCAATAATAAATATCATAAGCTATTAGGTGAAATGGGAGTTTTCTGTAACGGTAAATGACAGCCGAATGTCTCCGTAAATGTTTAGTTTACGTGAATATATTGTAACTTGATTTAGTTGCAATTTAGTTAGTTGGAAAAGCAAACTGCCGCTAGGGAGGACAGAACCGGCGAAGAGATGAGTGCCATTGTGTAATTAAGTCGAGGAACTCTTCAATGGTCGTGGCATTCAAGTGCTTGCGTGAGATTTAGTTTATTGTTGCAGCGACGTCTAAGATCACGTGCACTGAGATGTAACCAAAATAACTCGAACTGGATCAAAGTTGTCGAGTGATCTTGCAACTAGTGAAGGGCTTGACAACTTGTCGAATTTTCGGTCGGGAATAGGAGAAAAACATAAAGAAAAAATAAAGTGTATTTTTTTTTTTTTTTTTTTTTTTAATTTTCCTTTTGACGAAACGTTTGCGTGGCGCCAAGACTTTTCTGATCAATGAGCCCAGTCTCGGTGCACGTCACGCGAATCTCGCTCTTTCTCTCATCTCACCCTCCCCGTTTTCCTCCTCCGTTCTAAAAAGTTTTATCGAACGGATCGAGGAAACACGTGAAAAAATAATATTGCTCAATTATTAAAGGCGGGCCGGGGTATGTGGTCTGGAAAGGAAGTGTAGCAGAATGCGTTAAGAAGTAAAATTATAAAATAACGTAAATCTTCGCCCCCCTTTGCCATTATTTTTTTTTCTTTCTGTTTTTCTATTTGTGTGAGGGTATAAAAGGGGATATTGGGAATGGAGATTTGATTAGTTTGAATGAGGCTTTGGGTTTTGACCTTTAGTTCGCTCTTTTTTTCCCGATTGTAAAAGCTTTTGTGGTGAGAGTGTGGGGTGAGTATAGATGAGTCAGCAGTGTTTGCTTTTCTGTTTTTATATGTCAAAGATCGTGCACCACTTCCTAATAAATGATATCAATAATACAATCGAAAAACAGTAGTCAGGTGTTTTTTTTTTTTTTTTTTTTTTGGGGGGGGGGGGGGGGGG
>JAQFXT010001741.1:0-15487 GCA_034683725.1 Strigamia crassipes
ATTTTTGTGCATCTCTATGCATTTTTGTGCATCTCTATGCATTTTTGTGCATCTCTATGCATTTTTGTGCATCTCTATGCATTTTTGTGCATCTCTACGCATTTTTGTGCATCTCTATGCATTTTTGTGCATCTCTATGCATTTTTGTGCATCTCTATGCATTTTCATGCATTTTTGTGCACCTCTATGCATTTTCATGCATTTTTGTGCATCTCTGTGCATTTTGATGCATTTTTGTGAAATTGTATGCATTTTATGCATTTATGTGCATTTATATGAATTTTTGTGAAATTGTATGCATTTGATGCATTTATGTGCATTTATGTGAATTTTTGTGAATCTGTATGCATTTGATGCATTTATGTGCATTTATATGCATTTTTGTAAATCTGTATGCATTTTGATGCATTTTCAAAGCATTTTGTGCATCTACATGCATTTTGTGCATCTACATGCATTTTGTGATCTACATGCATTTTGTGCATCTACATGCATTTTGTGATTTACATGCATTTTGTGCATCTACATGCATTCTTAATGCATTTTTGTGCATCCGTATGCATTTTGATGCATTTTTGTGCGTCTATATAAATTTTAATGCATTTTGATGCATTTTTGTGCGTCTATATGAATTTTAATGCATTTTGATGCATTTTTGGAATCTGTAAGCATTTTAATGCATTGTTGTGCATCTGTAAGCATTTTAATGCATTGTTGTGCATCTGTAAGCATTTTAATGCATTGTTGTGCATCTGTAAGCATTTTAATGCATTGTTGTGCATCTCTATTCATTTTAAAGCAACAATTAACGTGCTTTTATGCTTTTTTAAACGAATTTTAATGCATTTTCATGCATTTCTTTGCATTTCTAACGGCTTTTATTGGATTTTTATCCAATTTTACACATATCTTTGCCTTTGTACACATTTGTAAGCTTCCCCCAAGCATTTTAACGAACACAAATGCATTTCTTGCTGAAATTTCACGCATTCTTACACAATCATGCTTCACCCACCACCATTTTCTTTGCTTACATTATCATAATTATTCTTGACGATCGGTTCGTAGAAGCCGGTCGCCTCCTTGAACTTATTCTCCTGCATGAACAACACATGCGCAACATTCAACTTCCACACGTCGTGTTCATTACAAAACTCGACCGACTTTCGAAAAATCTTCTCCACCTGCGGATAATTCTCCAAATCCCAATAAATCTTCGCCTGCGCCATCAAAACCGGAATGTAATTCTCCAGCGACTCCTCGTACTCATTCACCGCCTTCTTCACGCTCTCCTCGTCGTGGTTCTGCTTCGCGTCCTGCACTTGTTTCGTCAATTTACGCAGCGTTTCCGTATGTTTAGACGCAATTTCGTCGAACTTCCGGTACGCCTCGTCCTGCGACGTCTGCTGAGTGATCAACGCCTCCAAAAAATCGTACAAATACTGTAAAATTGCGTAAATTAACGTAAAATTGTGTAAAATTAACACAAAATTGTGTAAAATTAACATAAAATTGTGTAAAATTAACATAAAATTGCGTAAATTAACGTAAAATTGCGTAAATTAACGTTCAATTGCGTAAATTAACGTTCAATTGCGTAAATCAACGTTCAATTGTGTAAATTAACATAAAATTGCGTAAATTAACGTTCAGTTGCGTAAATTAACGTAAAATTGCGTAAATCAACGTTCAATTGTGTAAATTAACATAAAATTGCGTAAATTAACGTTCAGTTGCGTAAATTAACGTAAAATTGCGTAAATTAACGTTGAATTGCGTAAATTAACAAAAAATTGCATAAATTAACGTAAAATTGTGTAAATTAACATAAAATTGCGCAAATGAACGTTCAATTGCGTAAATTAACGTTCAATTGCGTAAATTAACGTTCAATTGCGTAAATTAACGTTCAATTGCGTAAATTACGTTCAATTGCGTAAATTAACGTAAAACTGCGTAAATTAATGTAAAATTGCGTAAATTAACGTAAAATTGCGTAAATTAACGTAAAATTGCGTAAATTAACAAAAAATTGCATAAATTAACGTAAAATTGTGTAAATTAACGTAAAATTACGCAAATAAACGTTCAATTGCGTAAATTAACGTAAAATAAACGTAAAAATCGTCTTTTTCTTTACGGGCGTTAAATATTTATACGTCAAATGCGCATTTTCGGCCAATACGTCCGCGGCTAAGTCGTAATACTAAAATTAAAATCGATTAAAATTTTTTTTAAATTACTGGGTGATTCGGTTTGTTTACTTCGTATTTGCAGTAGAGGAGTAATAGGTTGCCGAAGGTTTCGGGCGGGTAGGTTTCGTGGTGCATTAGGAATTGCAGTTTTTCGAATCCTTCGGTGGGTTTCGTGTCGATGTTCATTAGTGCTTGGTTGTGGAGGGTCACTGCGTCTAGTTCTTCTTCGGATCGCGGTGGCATGTCGGTCAGAGCTTCGCGTGCGGCTGAAACTGAGAGGAGAATAAATCAGTTTGATTGGAGTATGGATTTTTTTTTTGAAGATGGGAATGGAAGATTGGGCACGACTATACAATGGATTTTTTTTTTTTGGTTTGAAAATGCAATTTTTGTGGAAAAAATGTCAATCTGTTGATTTTTTTTTCAATTTATCGATTTTTTCGATTAAAAATGTGGATTTATCGATTTATTTTGCTTGAAAATGTAAATTTACTCATTTCTTTGATGATTTTTGTTTAAAAATGTCGATTAATTGATGATTTTTGCCTATAAATATTAATTTAATGGCTTTTTTTACTTAAAAATATCAGTGTATTGGTTTCTTTTGCTTAAAAATGTCAAAAACCGCATTTGTTTTGCTTAAAATGGAAATTAATCGACATTTTCACTCAAAAACTTAGAATTGCCAATTTATCGATATTTTTAAACTTGCAAAAGTCAATTTATCGGTTTCTTTTGCTTAAAAATGTAAAATAATTATGTTTTTTGCCTAAAAAGATTAATTTATCTATTTATTTTAACTTAAAAATGTTAACTTATCGATTTTTTTAACTTAGAACTTTAATTTATTTAAAAACGTTCATTTATCGATTTTTTTAAACTTAAAAAATCAAATTATCAATTTTTTTTACTTAAAAAATGTTAGTTTATCGATTTTTTTACTTAAAACTGTCAATTTATCAATTTTTTTAACTTAAAATTGTCAGTTTATCGATTTTTTTTAAAGTTAAAAAATAAAACTATCGGTTTTTTTTCTTAAAAATGTCAATTTATCGATTTTTTTTTCACTTAAAATTGTCAATTTATCGATCTTTTCACTTAAAATTGTCAATTTATCGATCTTTTCACTTAAAATTGTCAATTTATCGATTTTTTCACTTAAAATTGTCAATTTATCGATCTTTTCACTTAAAATTTTCAATTTATCGATCTTTTCACTTAAAATTATCAATTTATCGATCTTTTCACTCAAAATTGTCAATTTATCGATTTTTTTTAGTTAAAAACTGTCCATCTCCGATTATTTTTTAACTAACGAGACCCAAAACTAAAACCATAACAATCCGACATCCATCGAACGCCATATCCAAATCCACCCCTTCAAAACAACAAAATAAAAAATTACAATTTTTCAATTGATATTCAATCGCAGCCTTCAAATTAAACGCTTCAATCAACGCCGTCTCGTGCAAAGTAAGTGTATTCCCCACGCTCCGAACGTCAATTCCTTCGGTCGTCATCCCGACACTCAACTCCGGATGATCCCGTATCCCCCGCTCGATAATATCAGCGATGTGCTTCAAAGCCGGCGCGTACTGCTTCAACCGGTAATAACTCATCGCGATATTATACGACAAACCTACAAAAAATAAAAATAATAAAAAAACATCAATACCGCAACAAAACAATTCCTAATTTAACATATTTACTCGCTTTATAGCCCGAAACGTGCAAGGCATTCGTGAATTTCTTTAAAGCCTCGTCAAATCTCCCTTCTTTGTACAACAAACATCCTAAATTAACTTCAGTGTCCGGATCCGACGTTGCACATTGGTCGATCAAGCTTTTCGCGCCAGGTAAATCATCCTCACTGTACTTAATGGCGGCCTGCAATTTAGTAACCTAAAAAAAACAAAAAAAATCAATAAAGGCTTAAAAAAAATCAATAAAAATTCAATAAGAATTTAGAAAATCAATAGAAAATCAATAAAAATTCAGAAAATCAATAGAAATTCAATAAAAATTCAGAAAATCAATAGAAAATCAAAGAAATTCAAAGAAATTCAAAAAAATTCACAGCAATTCACAGAAATTCAAAGAAATTCAAAGAAATTCAAAGAAATTCAAAGAAATTCAAAGAAATTCAATAAAAATTCAGAAAATCAATAGAAATTCAAAGAAATTCAAAGAAATTCAAAAAAATTCACAGAAATTCACAAAAATTCAAAAAAATTCAATAAAAATCCAAATAAACCAATAATAATTTTTAAAAATCAATAAAAATTTAAAAGAAATCAATCACAATTCAAAATAAATCAATCACAATTCAAAAGAAATCTATAACAATTCAAAAGAAATCAATAACAATTCAAAAGAAATCAATAAAAAATTGAAAAAATCAACAAAGTCGTCAATTTCGATTTTTAAACGCAAATACTTTTGCTTGGTAATTGGTATTCTCGATCTGGCTCGTTATTTTAGTCGCTTCTTCGTAGGACGATGCATTGTACAATGCCTGGGCAAAATTCAATTTATATTCTTCAATTTCGGGATGCAAAAGCGACAATTGTTCGTAAAAACCGGCGGCTTCGCTGTAGTTTTGAAGGTAGTAGTGGCAATATGCGAGCAACGACAAAGCAGCCCTAGACTTTAAACGTAAAAAAATTAATTAAATTTATTTATTTATTTATTTTTCATTACAATTTTCTTACACTTTGATTCGATTCGTAAATTTGAGTCAAAACTTGAATCGCTTCTTTGTATTTTTGCTCCTTAATCTGAAATAAAATACAATAAACATGTTATTTAACAATTATAATTGTTTTCCTATAAAAAAATCACCATCGTAAACACCGTTTTCGTGTATTCTCCATCCTTAATCCGCACATTAGGCATGAACACCATTTTAACCGTTGTCAAAACAAACCATCATCGCACCGTTGCTATGGCGGCCATTACTGTAAACACCGCAATACGATTGGTCGTTAATACATTTCAAATAAAAATAAATCCTCCCTAATAAATATAAATTTAAAATTAATTATTTCCCCAAAAATCAAAACTAAATTCAAAAAATAATTTCATGACGCGCCCTCACTCAATTGCATAAAACCGACGGGCCTTATCGGAGTCTAAGTAGACCCGGGTTGATGCCAAGATGGCTGCCATGTGTTATGAGAGGAGTTGAGGAAGGAAATTTACGACCATTTCCAGTCAGTCCCATCGAAATCCTCTTTACCTTCCATGTACGTGTCGAAAGAGCACAAGAAAGAGATGAATGTAGCCAATTTACAAAATACTGATTGTCTCACAGTTGCAGGTAGGAAAATAACGCCTAAAAATCGCCTAATTAACAATTAATTGATTAATAATGGACCAAAATTCAATACAAAATAACAGAAATGAATTAATTAATTAATTAATTAAATCCGAAATTCCAGCCGAGAATAATTGAAAATTCCAGCGAGATGAAATCACGATTTTTATATATTCAGGGAGTAAGAGTTGACTCATGCTCGCCCACCAATTGGGACATTGTAATCAATTTATGTTGATATTAGGCGAGAAAGAGTTGATTGACCAATAACATCAAATTCAAAAATTTGGTGTTATTGGTGATTGGTTGATTGAATTTCATGTCTTGCTTGTTTTCTTGTTATCTCTGCACCTCCTGGAAAGGAAGTTGATTGTTGTAATCTTGTGTGTGCACTTCCTCCTGGTGACAAAGAAGGAAAAGACATTGCAACAAAAGAAAATTCGGATTGGTTAATCGAGTGAATTAAGTTTAATTACGCTGGATTTTAGGGTTGGGTGAAATGTTTCAATTGTTTGAATGGGTTTCGTAAGGGAAGGGCCCCAAGTGGCTGTGGGGGCCCTCAAACTTGTAAAAAAAAAAATTATAAAAATTACACAGAAAATTTTTTTTGTTGGAAAATATTTTTTTAAATTAGGGCCCCATGTGGCTGTGGGGGCCCCAAGTGGCTGTGGGGGCCCCAAGTGGCTGTGGGGGCCCTCAAATTAATAAAAAAAAAAATTTATAAAGAATACACAGAAATTTTTTTTTGTTATTTTTAATTTTTTTAATTTGGGCCCCAAAAAAGGTTGTTAGACGGGCCCCAAGTGGTTGTAGGGGCCCCAAAACTGTAAAAAAATATTTTTATTTTTATTTTTCAGAAAATCTTTAGGCTTTCGCAGGTCTAGCAGGAGAAGGGCTCTAATTGGCTGTGTGGGGCCCAAGTGGTTGTGGGGGCCTTCAAAATGTAATAAAAAAAATTTATAACGAATATTCAGAAAATGTTTTTTTTGTAATATTTTATTTCAATTAAGGTCTCAAAAAGGCTGTGAGATGGGCCCCAAGTGGATGTGGGGGCCCCAAATGTAAAAATTTTTTTAAATGTATTTTCTTGAAAAAATCTTTAGGTTCTCGCGGTTCAAATAGCAGAAGGGCCCCCAAGTGGCTATGGGGGCCCCAAACTTTAAAAATAACGTTTCTTATAACGAATATTAAAATAATTATTTTCAGAATTTTTTTTCAATTAGGGCCCCATAAACGGTTGTGAGACGGGCCCCAAGTGACTGTAAAGGGCCCAAAAAAATTACACAAAGCCTCTTAAAAATTTGAAAGTGCGAGGCTCCAATTAGCGTGGAAAAAGTTATTTTTAGGGCCCCAAAAAATTTTATTATCAAATTTTCTTAGAAAATTGAAAATGCGGGCCCCTATCAGCGAGCAAGAAGTTATTATTGAGGGCCCCAAAAATTATTTCAATTTTTTTTAGAAATTTGAAAGTGCGGGCCCCTATGAGCGGGTAAGAAGTTATTATTGGGGCCCCAAAAATTTTTTCAAATTTTTTTTAGAAATTTGAAAGTGCGGGCTCCTATGAGCGGATAAGAAGTTATTATTGGGGGCCCCAAAAATTTTTTCAAATTTGTTTAGAAATTTGAAAGTGCGGGCCCCTATGAGCGGGTAAGAAGTTATTATTGGGGGCCCCAAAAATTATTTCAAATTTTTTTTAGAAATTTGAAAGTGCGGGCCCCTCTGAGCACGACCCCGAAAAACCGACATCCGAGCCTCTCTCGAACTTGGGTTCCATGGGCCCCTAGAGCAAAAACTGAGCTCGCCTACCATTAAAACCGTCACCGTTCACGTGTGCCCACTCGGGGCACGCATTCGTGAACATAGGAGTAAGAATATTGTTCGGATGTAATCTGCACATTTGTGGCATGTGCGATGGAAATCGCAGCGGGAAATCCTGCGATTGACTAAGCGGTAAACAAATAGATTCTATTTTTACAATTGATTTAGTGCGGAAATGACATGAGGTATGGCAGTGAAATCGTAAGTTTGCAGCACAAATTATACATATAATTGACAAATGTGGATGCTGAACTCAGTTGATGCATACGGGGGCCCTGAAAAGTAGACATTTTGAACAGATGTTTTATAGTTTAGACAAACAAGATTATGTTGTCTGTGTTTGGATTTAGTGTCAGAGTTTGTGTACTGGAAGGTTTTTTATGATTTAGGGTGGATTTATAGGGATTTTGAGTGATTTGTGGGGAGATTTATATAAATTTAGAGGAAGTTGGATGATTTTTGGGTAGATTTGAGCAAATTTACATGGATTTGGTTGATTTTATAGTGATTTAGAGTGGATTTATGAGGATTTACATTGATTTGAGTGGATTTATGAGGGTTTGCATTGATTTGAGTGGATTTATGAGCATTTATTCAAATTTTAGTGGATTTATGATGATTTACATTGATTCGAGTAAATTTATGATGATTTACATTGATTCGAGTAAATTTATGATGATTTACATTGATTCGAGTAAATTTATGATGATTTACATTGATTCGAGTAAATTTATGTTGATTTACATTGATTTATGTTGATTCATGATGATTTATACAGGTTTGGGATGATTTATGATGATTTACATTGATTTGTGTGGATTCATGAGGATTTATACAGGTTTGGGATGATTTATGATCATTTATTGTCGATTTTGAGAACATTTTTTTATACTTTTTTATTGGTTTTCTAAATGTAATAGAAAAAGTTTGACAATTGGCCACTCCTAGGGAACCAATTGTAAAGTGCAAATTAGATGTTAATTGCGCACTTTTCAGCTCTTAATTTGAAGACTCGAAAAACAGGAAGTCAATCTGATAAAAATGAAGTATATATAAAAATAAAAAAAAAATTATGAATGTTGTTTTTGAAAATCACCACCAGTTGGCATTTTAATAAGTGACCTACATAAAAGCACAGTGCAATTGGTTGAACCTTGAGTAGAGGCAAAACACTGAATCATGTGTGGTGCAGTTTGCTGGTTGTACATCATCAATGGTTGGATCTCATGACTCCACACAAGAAGAAAGGTCAGTGAAACATTCATATATTCCAGACATGGAAAATACTTCAATTCCACAGTTGTTGTTGCTGTTGTTGTTGCTGTTGTTGTTGTTGTTGTAAATCCAGGTTAAGCGATGTTTATAGGTTAGTGCAGTTGAGGTCATTGCTGATGATGTTTAAGGAAATGAAAAGAGATTACATAAAATGCCCTTCAAGGGCCTAAATTAAATTCCAGCGCTTTCGTAGCGGATCGACTAAATCTGAAAAAAAATTTTAAATCTGAAAAATGAATCTAAGTTTATAGATTTACATAAGAAATCTTCTAACTGAAGTGTTTACTGACAGGGGAAAATGTTTTTGTTCAAATTGCCCATTGATTTTAACTGTCTTAGACCATGGTCTAAATGGTCGGCGAAATCGACGGATCGACTAAATCTGAAAAAAAATTTCTAAATCTGAAAAATGAATCGAAGTTTATGGACTGACATAAGAAATCCTCTAACTGAAGTGTGTACTGACAGGAGAAAATGTTTTTGTTCAAATTGCCCATTGATTTTAACTGTCTTAGACCACGGTCTAAATGGTCGGCGAAATCGACGAGTCCGCGCTTTAACGGCTTAATACATTTTTGCTTCTATTTTTGCCTGCACATGTGTGGCTATGATTTATGCAGAGCAGAGTTTTAATTTTCTGTTTTTAATTGTTTGCCAACATGTTTTGAGCCCTTGAAGTATCATTTTATGGTCTTAGTTTCCAACATTGTATTGGCTGAAAAAGTGGACAAACAAAGATGAGTCTTGTTCCCAGAAATTGAAGGTCAACTTGTTAAATTTACATGGAATATGAAACAAAAATATTGCTTAGTTTTTGTTGGTTTAAGTCAAGTGAGGGGTTTAAAGGGGAGCAAATGTTTACCAAGATGTTGCAAGCACTGGATTTAGCTTCAACCCCCATGAGAAAGGAAGAGGCTGAGGAAAAGTCTATTTTTAAAATGTCATTTTTGCTCACTGGCTTGGGCTTTTCTATTGCTGCAGTCTGGTTGGAGTTGTAGACAGAGATGGAGATTGAAAATGAGAGGATCTCTTGCATGTCTTCGTTCGCCGGCTGTCAGCGATGCACTGGCACCAGGATGCAGATACCGCCTTTGCCGCCGCCGCGAAGAAAACTCAAACAAGGTATTGAAGATATATCTAGGCAAACATTTCATAGTGGACTTCGGGGAGTGATTATGGTCTACTCTTGCCACGACCTGGACTATGAGGAGTCACGAGCCGGGAGTCGAACCCAGATCTTCCGTTTGCCGGGCGGGTGCTCTACCAATTAAGGGAGGTCCTTTACCTTTTAAAGCGCTCGTTGGAGGTCCTTTAGGGAAAGTGATTATGGTCTATTCCTGCCACCTAATTTCTGGCTGAAAATATAGACTACCTGGACTCTTGAGGAGTCACGAGCCGGGAGTCGAACCCAGATTTTCCGCTTGCCGGGCGGGTACTCTACCAATTGAGGGGGGTCGTATCGTTTATTCGACGGATCATTTATTCACCAGTAAATCTAACCAAACCTCACCTAACCTATCCTAACCTAACCTAACCTAACCTAACCTAATCTAACCAAACCTCACCTAACCTATCCTAACCTAACCTAACCTAACCTAACCTAACCTAACCTAACCTGACCTAACCTAAACAAAACCCAATGACCAAAGTACAGTTCATTCTTGGCGAATAAATGATCGGGCGAATAAATGAACGGAAACAGCGCGGGTTTACTTTTCGGTAACCGTGCGGTATACTTTTGTGTTGGATAAAAGTGTTTTATGAAGGAGTGATCTTTTAAAATGACAGCTACATGCTAAATTAGCTATTTTTGATATTTTCTAGTCCATTTGAGTTGAAGTGTTCTTCAGGGGATTGTTTATGGGAGAATGTACTGTGGAATTTATACTTAGGAGGGAGCACATGTGGTAGTTTTTGATGATTATTGGTGAATAGAGAAGTGGTGCAACTAAATGAAAGATAAAACTGTCTGTTTAAAAAGCTTAAAAACTGGTTTGATTCTCACATAAACTCAACTTGTTTTTGTGTGTGTTGAAATTGGAACTTATGATTAAAGGACATTATGAATTCTGGAGCAATAACCTGTTTCCATCAAATTTCAATTTACTGGGCTATTTAAATCTGGGTGGTTTAGGAGTATAAAACTGGATAAATGGTTTTTTTTTGGGGAAAGACAAAGAGCAGGAAAAGTATTTACATTGAAGATTTATGAGCCTAGGTATAGTGGCATTGTGCTCTGGTCAATACTTGGATGGATGACCTGGGATTCGCAGATGTTTCTCACCCTTGTCTGATTCAAGGTAGTGTTTCTATATGGCACGACCATCTGCCATCCGCCAAACCCTAACTGGGTTTTCTGTGGTTTCCCTAGTTCTTGGTGCAAATGCAAGGTTGGACTCTCGAGAAAGTCGTTCCGCGGAACGCTCCGTAGAAATGGCGACTAACTCAGCCGTGCGGGAAAAACGTGGATGGTCCCAATAGGACTATGAATCGCGTTATGCTGAGTTGGTCTTTTTCTGCTGGAAGTGAAAATTCAACAAAAAGTTGGAACTAGACTGTGCTCATACTTTAAGTTAACTTTTATATAAAAAAAAATTGTAACAGGAAGGACCATCTGTAAATAACTGAAGGCCAAGTGCTGCTTTTCTCTTCCTTCATTACTGCTTCGAATCTTAAGTATCCATTTTTTTTTTTTTTTGGGTTTGCCAAAAAAAAGTAAACAAACATTTTCCCTTTCTATTCTTAAACACTTGTCAATGCAAAGATTATAAATTTAAATTTTAAATTTTTTGTTTTGCTTAAGGTTGAACTTTTTTCTCATTTATCCTTCTCCATGAACCAGGGGGTCATGGAAATACATTAATTGACTGCTTGATTATTGTGATTAGAATCATTGAAATAATTCTGATGATTTGATATGAAAAACAAAAAAAAAAAAACTTGCTCTTTCCTGTGTGGTATCATAGCAACTGCTGAGATCTCAGGTGATATGGATTGGTTGCTTGGCTAGATGTTTTTGACACTTAGCATGGTCATGGCTCCATAAGTAGAATACATTAATCGCTGTCATTGAACGGTAATCTTTACAACGTCGGTATAAATTGACCAAAATGACTGAATTCAATATCTAAATTGCCAGGGAAATCTAGTTCCTGTCAATAAAGCATGGGTGTTCTGTTTTAATTTAATGTTTGGTGGATAAAAAACAAAACGGTCCAAACTCTGAGGAGTCACGAGCCGGGAGTTGAACCCAGATTCCCCGTTTGCCGGACGGGTGCTCAACCATCTAAGCTACCTGGGAATCCAACAGAATTAGGCACCGGACCGTATTAAAATTGTAAGATATTACTTTAAAGTACTGTTTTTGGTACTAAATATTGGACAAGCCATAAATAACATCGTTTATTTGTTGATGTTATACGATTAAAGGGTAGGAATTAAACAAATCGGTAGTTACGGCATAAAATCTTGAATTCCTGCAAACGACGAAAAAGTTATTATTATCATAAGGACCCGGCCTTAAACGGCGATGTTTTGTCGTTGACGGAGAACAAGATTGATTACCCGAAGAACTCAAAAAGGGCGCCAATTTTTAAATAGGATGTGACATCACACAACGCTTTAAAATTCACACTTGGCTTGAGAGACTTAGTTCCAGCACCAACGGTAGAGGCGTAGAGTCCACAAAAGTAATGGTGGATGAATTTAAGGCCAAATGACCAAAAAAATGTGGATTTGGTATTCAGGTTATGATTCAGCTGCTCATCTAACCACAGGAGTGTCAAATGCTGCACGTTGCGGTGTCCGTTCATTTATTCGCCAGGAATGAATTGTATTTTGGTCATTGGGTTTCGTTTAGGTTAGATTAGGTTAGGTGAGGTTTGGTTAGATTTAGTGGCGAATAAATGAACCGTCGACTAAACGGTGCGAACCCCATGTTGCAGCTGTCAGAAATTTCAAAAAATGCTACCGTTGGCGTAGCGTTTAAAAAAAAAAACAACGGCGTCCACTGCGTGCACACAAGCACTGAAATTAAGGATACACATTTCTCTAATGGCTGCCTCATTAAACATCATTATCTGGAAAGAAACAAAAACAATAAAAAAGAATTAAAACTTGAAACTTTCAGTTTCACTTTCACATGAAACATGTGATTAAGCTGGATCCATTTTTCCATATTAATAAAAAAAAAAAAAAAAAAAAAAAAAAAAAAAAAGAGAGCAAAAAGTGTGGTTAATACAACAGGGTATTTTGAGGATTTCCTCTCAGCTTGGAACAGCCCACCCTCCACATCCCTGTGGCTTTGGGCTAGTGAGTTTGGTAGAGAGGCAGTGAGCAGCAGCTGGTTCCTCCAGTAGGGGCTCAGTTGTACATGTTCCCATGAATGGTGGATAAAGTGTGGATAAGAAATGGAGTCATTGGCCCATAGCTTTGCTTGATGCTTGATTTCATCAGTGCAGACTGAGGAACAAAGGTGTTTGTTGCACTTTTAACACTTGGATGAGGAAGAATGTGGACATAGATGAGTTGCTAGTGATGTTGATGTCACCTCTCACAAGTTTTGAGAGAAAATGTAAGTAATTTGGATGTTTTTGGAGTGAGTTTTAGGGGTTTTTGCTTGATATTCTATTTATTAGTATTAGGCCTTGGAGCTTCACATCCTGTGGATGTTCCACTTGGCTAACTTGATGGGAACATCAAGTCATTGGCTTTTTATTTCTTCTCAGATGGAAGCTTGTTTATTTTCTTTGAGATTGAGGTGGAATTAGTGGGAAATTGACTTGTCGTTGAGGGTTTCGCTGAATTTTCCATTTTCTTTCTTTGTTATTGAATCAATTTTTTTTTCTTCATTTTTTTTCTTTTCTCTTGTTATTGTCAGCCATGTTTAGTTGTATGAATCCTGTTCCCCTAGACCCATTGAGACTATTGTAGCCCTTCCCTTTTCCCATGGATCCATTCTTCGATGAATAATTTTTTTTTGGATACCATGGAGGAAATTTAAATGTTTTAATTTTCTGGTTTTGTGTTGTGGTTTATATAATATAAAAAGTAATTTGAAAAATGTTTTTGTTAATTTTTAATTACAGATTTAACGCCAGAAGAACAACAGCTTCTGGCTGACCTGAGGAGACGGAAAGCGGAACTGCTGCAGGAAATTCAGGTGATATATTTGTCGTTTTGTTTATTGTGTTTTAGTTGATTGTGGTGAAGCGGGTCAATGCTGGAGCCAGAACTGTATATAATTTGTAGATATAAATTAATTTTTATTTTGTATACAGGTAGCTTTGTTTCAGGAAAATCCTATTTTTTTCCTATTGTTTCAAAGCAGCAATTAGGGTTGCACTTTAGATTTATCACATTTCGGTGGGAAAGTAATTCTCGCTTTTACCAAAACCGCAAGTATTTTTTATAAGGAAGCGACAATCGAAGAAAGTGAGGTCGGTTTATTAGTCTGCCGATCAATTTGCCAACTCGGGCGGGTCGGACAGGGCTGGGTTTCTCCCAGACGGGGGCCCGTGCGAAAAAAGGAATTGTGGGGCTCCTACTTGTAGAATTATTGAGTGATTTCATTTCATTTTTTTGTTTCTGTTTTTCTGTTTTTTTTTTTTGTTTCATTTCACTTTTCGGGGCTCCATGCACAACCACCTGGGGCTCTATGCACACCCTTGGGGCTCCATGCACACACACCTGGGGCTCCATGCACACCCTTGGGGCTTCATGCACACACACCTGGGGCTCCATGCACACACACCTGGGGCTCCATGCACACCCTTGGGGCTCTGGTTAGGTTAGGTTAGGTTAGGTTAGGTTAGGTTAGGTTAGGTTAGAATTTTATGTTATTTTTTCCTGGCAGCCGGCGTTGCCATTTTTTAACGCACGCTACATTAAATCTATGGATCGGAGCGATAGATCCCAAGAATTGTGCTTGTGGACTACCAAAACTCAGTTTGACATGTGACTAAATCCAATATCTTACTTGTCCATTGACAGCAATAGCAAACACAATTGAATTTTCCTTATAAATTGCTCAAAAGGCTTCATCCTGTCATTTCTTTAAGCAAATGGAAATTGTAAGAAAACATCATTTGTATGTGTTACTCTTGATAAAAATTGGTCATTGCTAAATTGTTGACTATACATGGACATATTGGAAGCCTTAGGGTGGAGCGTTTGGTGGAAATTGACACAATAGTGAGAAAATGTATTGGGAAATGTGATACCCCATTTTAAGTTAGTCCTTTGGGCGACCTAGTGGAATCAATGAGGATAGAACCCATCAGCAGACTGAAGATGGAATTTTTTTTTTGTGTCAGTGCAAGGGATTTGTTGTGAATTGAGGAACCAAAATTGAAGAGAATTGGCAATAGTGTTGCTTTTGTAGGGGGATGCTTTATCGATTGATGGACTAGTCTACCCTCCTTTTTACAATCAATGGCAATTCACCTGACACAAATTTCTCATGGGATTGGGCAGAAAGCGAGCGAAGAATTATGTGGATGGAATGTGCTTTTGTTAAAATTGTAATTATATTGCCAATAGAAATAGGAGTTGAGTAAATTACGCCGTTAAAATGTAACTTTAGATATATCGGTACCGAAAACAAACATACTTCAGTAGGCGCATTTATAAATTGCAATCATTTTGCATCTAGTCGTATATAAAATGTCGCGTTTGGTCATATGTGGTACACGTGCACAGTACGAAGAGGCGCGAACGCAGAATCGCGTCTGTTCATGTCGCGTCCAGTGTTTATACCGTATTTCTTCGATTAAAAGCCGCGGCTTTTATTACAAATCGCCTCTCTCGGCCCCGGCTACTACACGAAGCAGTGGCTGTTTTTCAGTCTTTTCATTCATTCTACGCTCGTTTTGAGATTCAAAAC
>JAQFXT010001742.1:0-15483 GCA_034683725.1 Strigamia crassipes
TAAGAACATTTCAGAAAATTAAGAACATTTCAGAAAATTAAGAACATTTCAGAAAATTAAGAACATTTCAGAAAATTTAATAAAATTTCTGAAAAATTTAATAACATTTCAGAAAATTTCAGAAAACCTCTGTAATTTCAAAAAAAAAATTTAAAAAAAAATTCCGAAATTTTTAGAAAAATTTTATAAACCATTAACAAATCTAAATATTTTTTTTGTGTGAAAAAATTTGACAAATTGAAGAAATTTCAAAAATTCAGTTAAATAAGAGCACCGTGTTTTAGCTTACGGCAATACCTAAATCCGAACCGATCAAAGTATTAGCACCGCTGCGTCTGTGCTTTCGGGATTTAAAAACCGCCTGATTTTAAAAACACAACAATTATTCACGTTGAGATTACGGCAATTATTCAACTTGTCTCGCTCAAAACAGATCCAAATAATTACCAACATCTTTTCTAGAAAGAAACAATTGAATAGCACGTTGCTAGTAATTTCAAAATGTGTCTTTCATAGAGCCGACTGAAGGTCAAGCGACCTTTATATTGAATTGTGCAACTTGCGCAAGAATTGCTCTATATAATCCGACTGCTTTCAGACGAACCCGAAATGCAGACACACGCCATCTGGTCGAGTTCTGCAGCTAGGGATAACAGGCGACGAAATAAAATGGAAAATTACTGCACTAACATTACATTGTCTGGAAACTCTTCCTATTTTTGTTTTACCATGCAGATTTCGCACAAACATTTTACTGCACTATGCGATGATAAATTTACTGTCGGAGCAAGTTTGGGGTTATTTGGAGTCACCAGCAGCGTATCTTTAAAGAAAAGGGTGCAATGCAATTGTAAGCGAGGCAACAGCAGCTGAAAGTTATTGCCCATTGGCCCCTGGTACCACTTCCCAGTCGTACTCCTTTTTCTTTTAACAGCGTCACAATTCAGACCGATCCTTTGAAATTCATTAGTTTGTGTACTAGATTGGATGAATGTGAATAAATTATGGAAAATCAATTTAAGAAAAATTTACTTTTTTTTTAATGTTCAATTAAGCGAGATAATAAACAAGGATACGTTTCCTAGCAATATGGTGAACAACAAATTATGAAAAGATATCTTTATGATGACCTCAGCTTTAAGGACGAAACGACACGCATCCTCAGCGATGAGTTAAAACCTTCAACAGAAACTTAATGGCCAATATTAACTCGTTCTTTTGAGTGCTACTGTGAGCAAATTTCGTATTACGAGTATTGTTTATGACTATAGATGGCATCTAGTAGTGTGCGATTGTTTTGCCTTTTGCTTCGTTGTCATTTTGCGATGTGCATTGTGGGTCGCGACAGGCAAAATCGCGACACGAAACGGGAATGTGTATATAGAGCTAACCAATGTAGCGCTAACCTACAAAAGGCTAATGGTATATTGATATCGGATGTAAGGCTAAATTACAAAGGGCTAAAAAAACAGTTTTATTAGCGTTTCGTCTGGTTTGACCAGACAAAATGCTAACAAATTTTACTTCAAAATACATTAGCCTTACTTAAAGCTAACATGTTCAGACGTTAGCTTTACGTAAGGCTAACGTATTTGGACGTTACAAAATGCGACAAGTAGGCTGAAAACATACTCACGATAAATTTAAGTTACAATTAGTTACAGTTATAAAAATAATTAATTTAGTTATAAAACGCAAAAAGAAAAATTGCTTTTTGTCTGTCACAACCGGACGAAACGCTAATTTTGTTTTAGCTCTTTGTAAATTAGCCCTACATTGGTAATCAAAATAGCATTAGCCCTTCGTAAATTAGCACTAAATACTGTTAGCGCTACGTGGATTAGCTCTATATACGGCGCCCCCATGAAACCAGCGCCACATTTTAGCCGGATTTTTGAAAATATTGGAACGGCAACTAGCAATCGATTACATTTAAGTGCGTTTATGTGTGCGAATTAGGTATTAGATTAATAATTGGATGCAATTGTCATCTGGTATTCAAGATAATCGCATTGTGTGTATTGTAGCAATTAAAATAATGACTTATCACATCCAACTGTCAATCGTGGAGTTTTGTTCACATTGCTCGACGACTTGTATTTCGTATTGTGTACAATTGCGGGGATTGTAATGTATGGTTTTATTTCTATGTCGCGCCAGCCATAGTATTGTAAAAATAGAAATATTGTACAGCTGTTCTCTGCTGGAATATATAGAGCGTGTTCTTCACTATTCACCACTGCTTGCTAATTGAGAAGCGCAGCTACTACATCCTCAACCCTATTATTTGGTGTCCAGGAAAGAGAGACACTTTAATTGACGAGGCACGTGAGATTCTTGGCCTCGGTCACTTCTTAATTGATTGTCGGCATCTTCACAAGATAAAAATAATAATGGCTTCATGCGTCAAGTGCGTGAAATACGAGGACAACACTTTTGTCACTCCTACTGACAATGATTGATGGCCAACTGAACTGCGAATGTTTATTGATGAGGGAAATTCGAAATGTTTTGTTGTTTTTATAAGAAAGGAGAAATTAGTTGGCCGTGGCGTTGCCATTTAAAGGGGAATTGAGTAAGAGTAGTGGCGAGGTTCATTATTAATCGTGTTGTGGAGAAGTGAAGGAAAAAAAAAAAAATGGCTGGTAAATTGGATGCAAAATTAAGTGGTGTTAAAAGGGTTTTTTTTGTGGTTTAATCAACTTCCGTATCCTGACAAATGAAGACAGGTTTGGTAGATTTTGATGTGAAATGGTTTGATGAGCTGATCAATAGTGATTAATTGGCTTTGAATTGTACGAGTCAATTAATCGTGTTAAAATCCAAACGCAAAAAAAGAAAGAAGTGGTGGAGATGATAATTAAATTTGCGGCTGAGGAAGACTGCTATTTTTATGGGGTAATTCCATAATGCATTGGTGAGAGTAAAGAAATTGGATTTTCGCTTTTGTTTCTGCAAAATGAAAAAAAAATAAATAAAAATGGCGCGTTGAGTCGGGGAGTAATTGGTAGAGGAAATGTAAGTGCACATTTTAAAATATTAATATTGCTAATGGTTACAAAAGTGTGTTTATTCCCGTCGAGCGTAACAGCCATAATTTATAGGTTTGGTGTCCCGAGTTGTGCCACAAAGATGATGACTTTTTAGTAGTCGCAGATATAAAAATTTGAGAAGATATTGGGGCTTGCAATGGTTAAGCAAGCGCGTTTCTTGCTGTATCTGGCGGAATGCCATCCGCAAACTGCAGGCAGCATACAAGTTGCTCACTTCTATTATCGTCGCATTTGCCGAAGATTATTGAAGACATTTTAGCATCGTTTTGGTAGAGGGATGTCCGAGGCTTAGGCGGATGTTCGCAGTGTCGAGCAGCCGCTTACAGCGGCAATGCGCCACTCAAAATCTTGACGTCTAAAGGTGCGTTTGCGGCTAAAAACCAACTTGTGGGTGTAATTTACTGCTTTTAGTTACCTGCTTTCGCTTTGCATTTAAGCTTAACCATTCACACTGAAGTGGGAAAAAATGAAGAATTTAATTGAGTTAAGTCAGTGAATCAAAACAAACGAAATGGCACCTTGTTACACTTATGTTAAAAAATTTGTGTTAAAAAGTTTGTGTTAAGCCTGGTTCACACTAACGATTACGTCGTGGATACGCGCCTAAAAATGAGGTAACACACGTCACTTCCTGTTAAAAATGCGGATTGAGGGCGGATTTTTTAAATTGGATTTATTTCTATTTTTCCAGGCGATTTTTTTCCGCAGCCAATCAAAAGGCATCTGATGACGTCACATTTCAAACATGGCTCCTCGTTTCAATACTACTGATTATGGAATTGTGGGATTGTTTGGACTAAAAATCGCTAGCGATTTGCAATTGTTGTGTGAACCCGCTCAAATCTATTTTGCGGATACGCAGTTCGCATGCTCATATCCGCGCGACGTAATCGCAAGTGTGAACCAGGCTTTAAAATAAGAAATGTAGTGAAACATGTGGTTGAGCATATGGTGACCACATGGCTACTTATTGATTGTTGATTGGCTGGCATGTGGAACGTCACGCAATTTTTTTTTTGAAATGGGTAGACCCCAAAGCTGGTGAGATTTGGGCCAAGTGGTTAGCGAAATTAGGCTTGAAATTTGTAGCTTTTTAGGCTTTTCCTTCAATATGAATGGTGAAGTGGGTAACTGAAAGCAGGAAGTGTGTTTACCCGCCCCAGTGTAAACACACCTTTAGATTCGGGAGGGACGGTCGTTAGGCGTATCGAGTTGGTTAAGCGAATACTTACACACTTAGTTTGCTTAAATGAATAAAAATAAGTGAACAAATAAGGTTTTATTGAATGCTCCTAAAATAAATATTATCACTAACGCATCTGAATGATCGTTCAACTGAGCACGCACAAAATCATTTTACATTCTGAAATGAAGACGAGGTTATCAACTTAAAACGTTCGAGCAGATTTCCCTTAACCAATTTGAACGCACCTATTGATTTTATTGCATTCCAGTGAAATTTGAGAAAGCAAGGAAAGTAACATAGTGGTAACTGTGCGGTTTAGACGTTATGGTCTAGTGCCAGGGTCACATTCTGGCAAGAATGTAATCTGTCTGTTACAACATAGCTTTCATATTTTCTGCTGGGAACAGTTGGCCAGGTGACGATGTAAATGCAATAAACGCTGCCACATTGCATCGGTACTGATGATACACAGAACAAGCTGTGGAAAGGGAAACGGTTGTTGTCTGACTTACAAGACTGCATGCGCAGGAGAAGCTTTAGACACGTTTGCGCAGTGGCGGTTTTACACCACTTGCGGCCCTAGGTTTACTTTGACTTTAGGGCCCCAGAGGTGGATTTTAAGGTCTGGGGGCCCTAATTTGAGTTTTTTTTTAGGGAATTTTTTTTTTTTTTTTTTTAGATTTTGTGGTCTTTTGCAACTGCGAGAATCTATAAATCCGCTCCTGCAAGGGCCCTAATTCTACAACTTTGTTTTTGTGTGTGCAGGCAGACATGTATTAGATACTGGGCGAAGACTATAGTACAGGCCGGTCTAGATAGACTCCTGTGGTTCTGTAAGGACCCCACAGCTCACGAATTCTCATTGAATGGATAACATCCCAATGGAAACAGTAAAAAAAATTGTCGAAATGAAATGTATATCACGTACTGGCACTTTTTAACTTATCCATTCAGCCAATCAGGACGCGTAACGCGAAAGTGGAATTGAATGGTCTCGAGAATAGATTGTTCTAGCTTCTTTTTTTCTTTTATTTTATTTTATATTCTACCTTACTCTATTTGAAGAGATAAATGTGAGCTTTGCAATTCACCACACTTTCCATTATTGCCTCAATAGCACTCGAAAGAAACATTTATTTTTACCAAATTGAGAAACGTTTGTTGGTCATCCTTATGGTTCCTGTTTGCGCACGCAGAGCCCTCTGACCTATCGGAATGGGCGGCAAAAGGGGGTCACGAGTAGCAACCGCCACGTTGCTTTGCGTATGAATGACGCCATGCATTCCAGCGAGTTAAACCGGAATCTCTAATTTGGAGTTTTAAAGCGCAAGGAACCGAATTGGGCCACTTTTAATGCCTATAAACTGCCGATTCTCCGGGCTATCGTCGAGAGATAGCAATTCTCTTTGTTTAATGACTAAGACCATTCCACCTTACGGTAATATTGACGTTCTCTCGAAATGGTGGCAAACAGATTAGTTCATTTTGTTTGAAGGATAGACAGAGAAGCCCACGAGAAATGAGTTTGGTGAGGGGCCAACGAAGGAGACGTGAATGAAGGGTTTACGGACGTGTTAGAACGTCGTTAGGGGGCCTAAGTGTTGACCTATGGCTGCAGCTATATTCAAATTCAAAGTTCAAGTCGTAAAAGAGAATTTATTTGGGGTTTTTTGGCGCGGATTTGGCGATGTTTTTGCCGGTTTTGTGCACTTTTCGGGGCTAAATAGTCGAAGATTTCAAGTGTTGGGGTTCACAATTGTTAGTTTTTATTAGATTGGGTTCGCGCTGCATTTATTTCTCACTGTACAGTTGTAAAGAAGTGTTTTTAAGGGCAGTTTGAATGAGATTGCGATTGCAGAGGGATTGTCGTTTGACTAACAAAATAGGTTTATGACATCATAATTCTGTTTATTTTCTTTTGAATGGTGATTGGCTCTTTGTGCGAGGTGAAGTTGGAGCGCATTTGGTGGAATTGTACAATTTTTTGCATTTTTGCGGGTTTGTAAAATTTATTTCAATGAAATGCGCGAGTTGGCGTAATTTTCCACTCGGTGGGGTGTGGAGGTTACCAATATGGATCGGGTTTCCTCCAGGAATCGACTAATTAGTTTGGGATCTATTGTAAGATAGGATCTGAAGAGCTGTGTGGTGTTATTATAAAAGCGACATCGGGTAATTACTGCACGTAATTAGCACGAAACAAATTGGAAAGTAGAATTAATCTTTCAACTTATTTTTGTAATTAAAAAGTACGAGTTGTATTGTTTTTTGCAGCCAATTTTTTCTTCTTTTTTTTGTATTTTTTTTATTTTTTGTATTTTTTTTTTGTTTCGTTTCGGCTTTAAGTTTAAGACGACGCGTGCAGACTGCGGGGAAAGTTGTCTTAGGCGCAAATTGTGTCGAAATAATTTGTTGCTCGAAAATCTCGTTTGTTTGTTTTCCAGGGGAAACATAAACCGAGAAAAATATGAAAAAATGACAAAAGAAAAACACAAAAAAAAAGTGAAATTTGCATTGAGGATATGCAAATGTTAATTTTAAACAAGCGGTGCGGGAAAGCGTCACGGGCTTGATGGGGCAGCACTTGAAAAAACGAATGAATGAATCTAAGTTATTGGACAAATAAAGCGCATTTACACCGCAGTTTCACCTTTCCAATGACGTTCGTGACAAATATCGTGTTTCTTCACAGAAACGTGGACTGAAGCGCCGTAGCTATAATAATATTTCAAGCTGGTAATTTCATTACTTAGTGGTTTGTTTGGAAAAACATATCAGTTATTGTAATTACCTGGCGGTTTGACGCGCCGCTTGCAACAAACTGATGAATTATCAGCTCAGTTGTTGGTCTGGTTTAGTTAGAAATGAAGGAAATATTTTTCAGTTTCATTTAATGCAGTGATATGAACGAATAAAAGAAATTAATGGAGCTAACGTGGAAAACTTAAACAAGTAATTAAGACGCAGAAAACAAACATTTGCGAGTGTTTGTTTAAAAGAATTTTTGCGTTTGTTTTTTGATAAAATTCGTCTGTTTGTGTGTAAACAGTTTGTTGTTGCGGGCAATATGGCAGTTAATTTTATGTGTTTCAAGGAGATATGTTTGGAAATGAATTGCGTGCGTTCCTTTTATCATATTAGGAGTAATTTATGGATTTCAACACAAAACGATTTCATAATTCGCTGAAAGAGTGCGTAAGCCTCGACAAAATGTTTTTTTTCTTTTTTCTTTTTTCTTCTTCTCTTCACTGCGGGTTCAGCCAATTCGCGGTTTAAGTAACGTAAAAGCTCGCTGCATTACGAGCGTTGCTTATTGTATTTATTTTATAGGAAAAAATTGCTATTTTTTGACTTGTTTTTGCCGGAACATTTAATTAAAAGCCGTCTGAAGATTGGGAAATGTGTTTTAGAGATTAAGTTTCGTCGATGTCTTAGAAGTGACTAGAAAATTAATATTTCCTTCCTTAATTGGTGTGGCGATAGATTTTAATTGTCCCAAACATGAAAGGAGGCCGTGTTTAATCTAAATCAAACAGCGAAGATGACTTGTCTTGGATTTTAATCATTGATATATGATAATTCGCAGTTTAAATAAAAGATTAGTCCACAGTTGACATTTTGTTTATTAGGCAGCATCGTACTATGAATTATGGAAGTTATTGGGATTTTCGATGTTTGATTTGGGATCCCACAGGATTATCCTGTTTGATTTTGGATTTTATGGGATTTTTTTCTGCTTGATTTGAGATTTTGTGGGATTTTTCTTGCTTGATTTGAGATTTTGTGAGATTTTTCCTCCTTGATTTGAGATTTTGTGGGATTTTTCCTGCTTGATTTGAGATTTTGTGGGATTTTTCCTGCTTGATTTGAGATCTTGTGGGATTTTTCTTGCTTGATTTGAGATTTCGTAGGATTATCCTGTTTGATTTTGGATTTTATGGGATTTTTCCTGCTTGATTTGAGATTTTGTGGGATTTTTCTGCTTGATTTGAGATTTCGTGGGATTTTTCTGCTTGATTTGAGATTTCGTGGGATTTTCCTGCTTGATTTGAGATTTCGTGGGATTTTCTTGCTTGATTTGAGATTCCGTGGGATTTGTCACGCGATTCAGAATTCCATGGAATTACGATTTACCCAGCTTCTGCAGTTCTGCAGACTCCATTTTCATTTTGATACCATCAACAGAGGCAGCCTACCTCACAGAAGTTAAAGTTGCCGCTTAAACGGCGAATCGATTGGTAGAAAATTTGGCGTGGATTGTAAACAGTTTTGATCATTAAAAATAATCAGAAGCGCTGAAAACATAAATAAAACATTTCCAACTTGAATAGAATGTTAACAAACATAAATAAAACATCAGAGGCATATTTAATTGTTTACTGCAGGGAGAAATCCAGTCTTTCAACGGCCCTGGGCAGCATCAATTTCTTAACTACTGGTACAACTATTAAATTATTAAGTCATTTATGCAGTGCACGGCTTAAGCGCTGTTTGCTTTCCAGCACAACAGGGGCCTTAAAATAGTTTGTCGGATCACTTGGAAATCCTGCTCAAATATTCATTGCGGCAGTTAGGAGATGATTAATAAATCAATTCGTAGACATTAATGTTGAATTAGTATGCCGTATGCCATTTTCAACTAGATCAATAGTCGTTGATCAAGATTGCATCTGTCAAGAGTGCTCCCAGTACCCCCAGTCCTCGACCTGGCGAATCCTCGATAGCATAGCGGTAAACCGGCGATCCGTGGTTTGATTCCCGGTCATATTTTACGCTAATTACCCGGTGAAAAATAGAAATTTATTTTTCTGGAAGTCAATGTTTAGGAGTTGGAGTGACCACTCCAATAGTCGTGACGCTGCTCCGATAGCGCTACCTGGTGTCTGGAATATAAAATTTGTCTTAATCTCGAGGTTTGACCTGATGGTCAAGTTTTTCTGATGTTGTGTCTTGAGTTGTTTGGTGAACTTGGAATCTTGGAGACAAATTATTTGACACCCATTGATGATGTATTAAAAATGGCACACTGTCTTTATTTTTTTTAAATGTACAGAGGGCGCTGCGACTTAGCAACGTCATCCAAAATGACCAAAGGTCAAGTGTAAAGTATGGAGTACAAACATTCCACCTGACTCTTTTATTTCAACTTTACATCTTTGCAATACATAGCGGAATTGGTGATTGAATATTGCGCGTCAACTCGTAACGTGTCAATTTATAGTGGACAATTCATCAGCCCGGCAATTAATCGGTCCAGTTAGTCAACGACGGTACCCGAGGGTATCGTGCGGAATCACTGAAACGCTAAATTTACAGTTGAAGTGAATGCAGAAAGTGCTTTAAATCCCTCCAGACAATTTTATTTTATTCTATTCTTGGACTGGTTGGAGCTGCTGTAGTTCAGCACTTTCTTGATGATATTATTGCACTTGCAGGGTTTTATCGATTTTATTTTTCTTTGATCAAGGAAGGTATTTGTTCTATTAATTTTCTCCTTCCGTATGCTGGTAGAACAAGAAATTAAATTTCAAGGACAGGAAGCGGCGAATGTCGAATTTTTCTCACATGAAACGAAATTGGATTTGGCCTATGATATTGTTAAATTGCCCACTCGGATGGCTAATTTTCGAATCAAATTACGATGCTTTAATGTTACCATATACCTTTAATAAATGACACGTGAATTGGTGCCATCTGGTGGTAATGCTTGGGTTTCTCCTACAAACCAGGGTATTGGAATTTTGAAATTACTCAGTTTACACTTCCACGGCGTCCGCTTGATGAAAAGAAGTGAAATTGTTATGAGAAACTATTCAACACACAGTGTTGCCTCATTCGGCCCAACATTCAATTTTCTGTAACAGTGTCTTGCATCTTGGATGGGTGACAGATGTACAGTAACGTTATCTTAAATCGAACAAGGAGCTGGTCGAGCATCCAAGTACTGATTAGACCCAATGCTGCTTAACCCGTGTGGTCAAATGGAATAGGAGATCAGCTCAGTAGGCTGTTCCCATCCGTTCGTATTACACTACGATGTTTCTGCCCAATGCTGTAATTGTTTGTAAGTTCGATCGACTGGAAGGTATTGCAGTACACGTTCCCTAACTGAACTAGATTTAATTAAAGTACGGGAGCAATCTATGAACGGGGGAACGTGCTACAGATTAGGTTAGGTTGTGTTACTGTAAATGCTTCCACAGAGCGCTCGCATTGTATTTATAAAATCGAGATTGTCCCGCGCAGTAATTTAATGCAAAAATTGTAAATTTTGCTAAGAAATGAAGCAAAATATTAATTGTATGAATAACAAATAAATGATGTTATTTATGGCAGTTGTTTGTTTTGGATCAAAAACGTGCAGAAATTGTTTGTTTTAGATAAAAAAAACGTGCAGAAATTGTTTGTTTTAGATAAAAAAAAACATGCAGAAATTGTTTGATTTAGATCAACAATATTATACGTATATGTGCTGGATACCTGAGTTTAATTAGAGACCAGTGCTTTAATAATTGTACAGGTGGGCTTTTTGGCCGCGCACTAAAGGATACTGTATAGCACATATACGATAGGTTAAAGTTAGGGCGGTGTAACTTCAAATTGAGTTTCAACTATTACTGGAGTTTTCTTATAAAGCTCGAAGCACAGGAGTTGAATAATCTGGATTATTAATGGGGTCCTATTTAACTTTATGCATGCACATTACACGATACTAACAGATTAACATCTTTTGATTACACAATTAATCTCCCATTTGTATTGCAAATATGGCCCATAGCATGTGAATGTTATTGGTTTTCCATATGCTTTTAAGGGAAAGGACCAGATTTAAATTTGCTCGTCACGCTCACGTCAATGTTGAAATTGCTGTGATTTTTTTTTTTTTTTTTTATAGAAAAACTAGTGATTTTGAATTGTTGAACAAACCAGGCAGTTTATGTCTTTGTTTACTACGTTTTAGTAATAAATTAATAATAGTATTTCGAAGGAAATTGATTTTTACCATTGAAGTATTGCCAAGTGGAATATTGACTAAATTAGGGATATCGTGCAGGTTATGTCACGAGTGAATTTAAACTTGTTTAATCAAGGTAATAATGTATGTGCATGAGTAGATGAGTGGGTAATAAAATGGGCACTTTGCCTACGCACAAGTCGACGTGTAAATGTTGGAGCCATTCGAGGTGTTTAATCAAGCCGAATGATGGAATTTATAGCTTTTGATTAGTCGGTGGAATTTAACGATATCATCCTATCCAGTGGTCACTTCAAACTGAAAAGCGATTTAATTTGTGTTTTTGATGTAACTACACATGTACGGGTTTCAGGCTGGAACTTTAACTTCGCTGTTATCGAATAATGCAACCGGTTGAACCAACTCGAAACATGATCCAGCACGTGTGACGATGAAAAATGTATATCTCCAAGTGTTGGCGTCACTACAGCAACAACAGCTGCGGTAAAAATAGAGACTAAGTGTTTTGCAGCACCTAGTAGACTTTAAAGCAGTGACTCTTCGCCGTGGATGCACGTATCTTTCGGGGGTGCGAGGTGTTGTGCTAAAAATTTCATTCAACGTACAGACGTATAGATTACAGTAGAGCATCGATTATCCGAACGTCGATGATTATTTTAAACTATTGCAGGATACATATTTCTTTTATTTATTTATTTTTTTTATTTAAACACTCAAAGAAAGGAGTACATTGTGTTGAGAGGATGTAATTAAAAATACAATTAGTTATGTGATTGCAGTGACATTTGCAGCTTGCATTTGAACAAGCAAAGATATTGGACCGGATGTAGAATGTATGTAATAAAATAAGTATACTCACAAACATAGAAAATTATTTTTTGTATTATTGCGTGTATCGTAGTACCCCGCTCTGGAGGGCATGCCCTAAAATCGTGAGTTCGACCAATGGATAAAACAATGTTCAAATGGTATCGTTTATTCGACGGTCATTTATTCGCTGGTAAATCTAACCAAACCTTATCTAACCTTACCTAACTTAAACTAAACTCATATGACCAAAATACAATTCATTCCTGGCGAATAAATGAACGGACATCGTTGAAATTAATGCAGGAAATTCGATTTTTAGGGCATGCCATAAAAAGAACCAGCCAATCGGATTCCCAGATGTGGTCAAAATCGCATTTTAGGATATGCCCTCTAAAGCGAGGGAATACCATATTCTAAATGTCTGATTATGTGCACAAATTTGTTTTATGAACACCCATGTTTCCCAATTAGTTCGGATAATCGATGCTCTACCGTACAATGGTTACTGCAATTTTTTTTGCTGAAAATAAAAAAAAAATCAATATTTTTTATGGGGTACGAGAAAATATTTTGAGAATCTAATTGATGTCTGACTCTGAACAAGTCAAGCAGCACCGCTTTAACGATTGCTTTTCTTAGTTTCTTGGTGTTGCGTTAAAAGAAGCTAAGATACTGGATCCTTGGCACAGCAGCATCTAGTAGTATTTTTCACAGGTCATTGAGCAAAACTCCTCAGGGTATGCTTTTTCTATTGTACGAATAAAAAGGCGGTGTCTTGAGGTTTCTAGAGCGTTGCTCAGGATATGACTAAGGTATACAGTGAGAGTGGAAAAAATAAAGACTTGTGCGGTTTCATAAACCACCTGCACCAGACAAGAAAAGAAGGAAGCAAATGCAAAGCTTTCAAGCCCAAACACGAGATTTTAGAAGAGTAAACAGTGTCCTTTTGTTTGAGCAGTTTGTAGGCACTTTGACGCATCCATGCCTAAAAAGGCTTTTATTAGATTGTTATCTGCGTGAATAAAGTTTTACGTTTGGCATCTGCCTGCCAGATGTCGAGTGGGAAGGTCCTCTAATTGCCTTATGGTCAACGATTCTTTAACATTTCATTTTAAGTGTTGATGATTAGCTTAGCTCGTCTCAGGTTTTCGTGTCAAGGTGAAAAGGTGAAGTTATTTGTCACGTCGAGTGGGAGTTTAATTAGTTTACTCTCTCGACGAAGGAATTTAGTGTACATTTTCTTTATACTCTTAGGGTAATTGAATCACTAAGTCGTACGTTTTGGTTATGCGTTATCGATTGTGTAAATCTCGTTTAGATTCGTTTAATTTTAACATTTGTGTGATAAATTCTTTCTCTGATTGGTCAATATTTGTTGATCACTTCCTTTTTTGTATCGGCTTTAGTGTCCCTATACTAAACAATGGGTAGTATAAACAAGGTCGGTTCATTTTGTCGCTGATCCTTGGTCGACTTGGGATTCTAACAATGCAGGGGGCAAGTACGTTGCTCTATTTGCACTCACCGTGAACCAGAGCGAAAAAAAATCAAAATAACGAGCAAAAAAGTGCAAAAAATGGTGACGTAATGATCGGACATTCTAAAAATCCTAAGGAAAGTTATATTTTTATAGGTGCATTCAATCTTGAGAAGGTGAATTGATTTATTCATCTGAAATGACTTTTCTGAAACTTAAATTACCGTATTTCATCGATTAAAAGCCGCCCTCGAATAGTAGCCGTAGCTAAAAATCGAGGCCACAAATAAACGGAAATGAACTTGGAAGAAACATTCCACGTTCATTTCACAGCTGTAACGTTTGTTCTATGTATGTTTTGAATCTCAATGAAAAGACTGAAAAACAGTCACTGCTTCGTATAGTAGCAGGGGCCAAGAGAGGCGATTTGTAATACGGTATTTGAGTTTTCGAGGAATTGAATGTCTCATCTCTACGCGTTACATTTCGTACACTTCCCAGCATCTAACCTGGGGGTTGCTACACTCTGTCGACGGCAATTGGTTTAGACTTGGGTTATTGCAGTTGGTTATCAGGTTTGAGTAACACAAATGATGAAGTTAACGTAGTTAAATCGTTTGCAATTGACAGAGCTTATCTGTGGAATTGCCTGCATTTGTGCGATTTGATTAACCGAGCGAACCAGCCTACGTTTTAAAGCCAATACCACGCCAGTGTCTATTGCTTTAATTTAGACAGTCACACTTGCTGTGCAGTGCGAGCAAATGCAATTAAAGGAGCTACGGGATGATGAAAGAAAAGGAACTTTACCTAAACAGCATAAATAAAAAATTGCGTGCAACTCGCGAGTGGATTTCATTGTGTATTTTGATTGGTCGACTGCTTTAGAAATTCGAAAATCAATTTTGTCTTTGAATTTTTGTCATAAAAAAGTTTTGAATTAATTTAATTTATATTAAAATTGTCGTTTCGTTTTGTTGTGCTTTATGTCGCAATGGTAATTTCATTTGTGGGTGAACTGCAGCGGAAGATAAACAATAATTTAAGGGGAAAAAAATTGCAAAGAAAATTTCATTGACATGTGCTGAGTAAATGAACCACGTTTCCATGGTGATGATACATCACTCATTATTCTGCCGGTGCGGCTTTAATTTTGTTTTACTTGAAAACTTGATACATATGCGACCAATCAGAATGTTTGCGCGCCTCCATCGAGAGAAAATATTTGACGTGCTATATTTTAACCAAAGCAAGTTTCGTGCGGAAATCAATGAACATTTTATTTTTCATTTAATTACTTATTACTTGTAAAATTATTGATTTACATAGCGAGCGTGGGCTGCCAAAATAAACTTGATTTATAATTTATATTTTAGAAATGATGGAAAATTCATTTTAAGACTTTGCTCATTCATATTTCATGGATTTAATTTGGGGGGGGAAGTTGACAACACGTGTTAGTCATGTTTATTTGGTTTAATAAGTAAAAGTGAGAGAAAAACACAAGTTAACGAGATAACGCGTAACTGCTGCCATTACGCTGTGATGGCGACGCGTAAGTGGAAAAACCTTTGTTGTTTTATGGGTTAAAAAGCCGACGAGTTTTTCGATTAATCATCATAGCACTCGCCTTTAACTGGGTTTTCTGTGGTTTTCCTAATTCTCGTTGCAAATGCATCACTGGGTTCACGTAAAGATAGTCCCACAGGACGCTTCTTAATCCCCCTACAGACATTCCATCTGCGAGGTCGTGACTGAACATTGTGAACACAATCAATCAAGTTTGCAGTAGTGTGATTCAACGAAGAATTCACACTGAGATTTCAGATTTCGCATAATAATGAAGATCGAAATTGAGCTTTTCAATTAGATGTAACGGGATACACCGTTTTTAATTTACAAATTGAATTTAGTTGTTTTGGTCAATTTAGACATTGAATTTAGTCGTTTTGGTCAATTTAGACATTGAATTTAGTCGTTT
>JAQFXT010001743.1:0-15480 GCA_034683725.1 Strigamia crassipes
GTATAGTCAAAAACGTAGACAAAACGTGCAGTTAGTGTATGTATATAAAGTGGTCATAACAGTATAGTCCTCATATCGCCCACTGAGGAAGACCTTAACAGGTGGAAAACGTTTTAGGATTAATTTTGAACTTACGATTGTTGTACTACGCCTTGACTTCCAACAAATGGTAGCAGAGGAAGGTTTAAAATTCATCGACGGCAATAAAAGCGCATTCCAAGACGTGGAAACGATTACCAGTCCAGAAACGAGAGAAGCTTTGAAGCAGTACAGATTTGCGATAATCTAAATTTTGAAACGACCACAAGTGTTTGCAAACCACAAGGATGACAAAAAATGGAGAAGGAAAAAATGGAGAACAACAAACAGCGCCAGAATAGATCTAATAATCAAAACATTTACTGACAAACAGATATTACATTATTTATTACACAGGAAAACACTAAGAACCAGTGGGAAAAAATGGAGAACAACAAACAGTGCCAGAATAGATTCTGTTCGTCAGTAAATGTTTTGATTATTAATCAAAACATTTACTGACGAACAGATATTACATTATTTATTACACAAAAAAACACTAAGAACCAGTGAAAACAAATCGAGAATAGCACGGCAATCAAGATGAAGCAACTGCAGTACGCGTGTATCAACGAACTGAAGCACGTCACGATGAAACCACAACAAACAATCGACAAATACTTCAACCACATGGAAGCATTACGATCAGGAAATACATCATTTGGAACAACGATTCCAGAAGATCAAGCACAGTTTTTTGCCCTAAAGGGACCATGAAAAAAATTTGACATTATAGCGCAAGGAATTGAGGCAAATCCATCACTATCTATGCAAGAAACATGCACGACATTAAAAAATTGAGAGGACGTTGCTTCTACAACCGGAAGTACCAATGTCGCCTTAAAACAAAATCGACAAAGATACGACAAACGACCGGACACAAGGAAATGCTTTAACTGCAATAAATCCGGGCACTCGGCAAGCAACTGCAGAAGCCCTATAATCTATTTCAATTGCGACGAACCGGACACAAGTCAGTGGACTGTCCCCCAAGCAAGAAGAGCAGAATGGCAAACGAGGAAAAAATGCAGAAAAACCAAACCGAAAAAATCAGAGACCAGAAAACACCATGTACGCACAGAAATTCTCCATGCACACAAAAGAAAAGAAGGAAGAGTGCAAATGTGCGGATCACAAGAAACAAGCGCAAATCGGCAACGAAACGAATATCAAATGCTTAGTGCAACATGGTAAAGTCTATAAAACGGGATGGGCAATTGCAACACAAAAACGACGCCAACACACCCACAGTAAAAAAACTGGATGAGCACGACGACAATCCGAAAATCGAGCAACGCAAATACCAAGAGCTAATCGGGAAATTAATGTACTAACCAATAAACACAAGACCCAATTTCAGTTTTGCAATGAGTGCATTATCACAATATAATACAAACCCAAAGCAATGTCACCTCAAAGAGGTTAAAGAGAATCCTCAAGTACTTGCGGAAAACAATGAACTACAGACTGTCATACGAGAACAAGGAACGACGACTACATGCATACACTGATGCAAGCTGGGATTGAACAGCAGTGGCAAATTCATTTTCGGAGTCGCTTATTCATTGGAAGTGCAAAAAGCAAGAAATCGTGGCGATGTCATGCACGAAGAGCAAGCTACACACGCTGCCAGAAGGGACAAAAGATGTACTTTGGACCAAAGAGTTGATGCGAATACTAGAGCCAAAAACAAAGGAAAACGTGACAGTAATTTATTGTGATAGCTAAAACGCGACACAACTACTCCAGAGCGGACCACAAAAGGTGAGGACAAAATACTTCAACAGGACGTTGAATTTTATCAAAAACGACATCGAACGAGGAGGGACACCGTGAACACACCCCAAGAGCAAATGTATTAGCGGACTTCCTCACAAAGCCAATTACTGAACTAGCCCTCGAACAAGCATTGAAAGAAGTCAGAATCATGCCAATGCACCAGTCAAAAAGTACTACGGTTCCGGTACACGGTACCTTGTACCAAACCATTTGCCACGTGGTAAAATGTGTTGCAAAATGTACCGCACGGTACTTTTGAGCGGATTAAAATGTACCACGGTATCGGTACACGGTACTTTGGGCTGGTGCGAAAAGTACCTTTGTAGCAGTACCAGTACAGTAACGGTACTGGCGGTACTGGCACTGCCGATACAGTACCTTGAACCAACTCAACACTGCCAATGACGACATCGAAAGAGACAAACAAGTAATGACAAAACCGTTGATGGGTATTGACAGCACATGAAGGGAATTTTTTGTACATGTGCGTTACGGTTGCCAATATCTCATCAGAGAAAAGAAACTTTCAGATGACATGAAAAACCAAATTATCTTGCTGCACGAGGACAAAATATCCCAGCAAACCATTTCAAAGCAACTTAAAATAAGTAAAATGGCTGTTCATTATGTAATAAAGAAATTTGAATGCCCATGAGCAGTTAGAAATGTGAAACGGTCTGGATGCCCAAAATCTATTTCACAAAATCAAGATGATTACCTTCGAAAAATCTGTAAACAAATGAGATTTGCCTCGTCAACTAAAATGGAAAGTGAATTGATAAAAGCAAGAATAAATATTGGTGATCGTACTATATGACGTCACTTGAATTCCATCTTGCAAGACAAAGACCAAGCCCTTTATAACAACATGATAGCAGAGAACGAGGTTAACGTAGGCAAAAACATAAAACGTGGACAAAGGAGGACTGGAAAATGGTTGTCTGCTTGGATAAAAGTTGAGTCTGCATTGGATATGGTGATAATGTTTGAAGTCATGTTAGAAAACAACCTCAGAGAAGTTCAACAAGCAGTGTCTGGTGTCTGCTGTCAAATTTCTCATAGCAGTCATAGTGTGAGGGTGCATGACAGCATTAGGAGTTGGAAAATTGTGTGCCATGAACAGTATTAATAATTCTGAAGCATATATTGGCATCTTGGATTACCATCTTATCTCAACAATGAAGGACAAATTCATTGATACACATTGCACTTATAAAGATGACAATGCACCATGCCACAAATCTAATCTGGCTGCATGTAAATTGTATTGAGTGTTTAGTGTGGTCATCCTATAGCCCGGATCTCAATTTGATCAAGAATATCTCGGTTATTTTAAAGAAAAAGTTCTAAACAGACACCCATCAACAAAAAAGAAGTTGAAGTCGCAATTAAGCTAAGCTGGGCAAAATATCAGCAGAGGAATGCAGAAAACTCAACAATCAGATGCCAAAACGTACAACAGTTGGGATTAAAGCCAAAGGAGGACCCACTCAATTTTAATTCGTGCATAACTTTGACTGGTCTAATATTTTTGTCCGCAGAATAAGGTGGTCTAATATTTTTTACCAGTGTACCATTTTTTCAGGTCTATTTTTTGAAGATTAAATGTGCTATATTCTTAATTTTTTTTAGTTAGTCTTGTGAAGGAAAAACAGGTCTTTCTAGTGCATTTTGATTTGTGTATCTATCTTTTACCAATCCAAAGTTATAGGATGAAGAATAAAAATTTATGTTTGTTTGCTAATGTGGTCTAATACTTTTGGTTGTATTTACAATCAATGTTTGATGTCAGGCTTGAAATTGCTAATTTTGTTTAACAAATTTATGCCACAAAATTCCAATTTTCAGTGATAATTTTTGCCGCTGCATAAATACGTGAAAGAAATGTCATGAAAGCTGCTCATTTTCATGAACAGACTACTCATTTTTGTGAACACATGACTACTTAATTGATAAAATTAATAAAATTCCTAATGGTGCTAATTTTTTTTTTACATGACTGTATGATTTAACATTGTATATGATTTGTTCTGTATATTTTTGATATCAGGTGATCAGGTGATCATGTGACAAAAGATAGCGTGATAACCCCAGTTGTGATGAATAAACTTTTCTTTTTTTTCTTCAAAGTGAATGCATGTGTGGTTTTTGTGCAGTTCCACTGCTGATACAATCTTCAATATGCCAAATAATTTGTGAATTCATAAATAGCGAATAATGAATTCACAAACCAAGAAACAACTGCAGATGGTTCAGCAAAACTTGTAAGTGTGAAAATATTGTTGTTTCTACCTCAATTTTTTAGATTTTTGTTTCATGCGTGAATTCGCCTTAATACAAATTTTTAAAATATTTGTGTCAGGTGTGAATTAAATTTTACACAAATGTTTTTGTATCATATTTTACTGGGGTTGTGTCATGTGACTATTTACAAAATCTTGAAATCGCATGAATGCAAAATCATGCAATTGAATTTGAGGGCATCAAAAGTGATTGATTTTGTCATTAATAGAAAATCACAAAATTACAAAACCGTACATTTAATGAAACCCCCTATGATATTGTACACTGCAGTCTTATTTTTTAACTGTAAAAATTTAAACTGAAATTTATTTAGATTTATATCTTTCTTATTTTATTAGATACAAATAAAAATTACCGATAATAAAACATCAAGATAAAAAATAATATCATTTGCTCTAAATGTATATTTAATTAGTGCTATAATGGAGGATGTATGCAGATGTACACTATATTATAATACATAGAAATGAACTTTGGTATAAACTATAGTGGGTTCATAGCATAGTTTGTTTGAACACAAAGTAGTATATTTTAGACTTTTCATCATAAACTGTTGGCTTTTAAGTTGACTGTAGCAGCGTATTCATTGCTTTTATTATAAATGAAATGCTGTTTTTTCGTGTATTTGTAGCAATCCATGCCAATGTTTTGAGCCGTGAAACAGTGGACGATTGGGTCAAATTCACAATCAATGTGGTGTCTATATTTAAAATGGCCAAAGGTTCACGGCTGCGCCGAGGAGATCAATTTCTTTGGGTTCGCCAGTCTGATTTATTGTGCAAATGTCCACGAATGCGTGTTAATCGCCGTTACTTAATCTTGGGCAAAGAAGAACGTCTATCAAGTCGGCCAGGTTTACAAGCTGATCAAAGGAGCATTGTAATTGAATGGAAAGATGAGTGGGCACGCCGCATGCGTAGATATCAGAAACGTCAAAGGAGCACCAGATGCAAATGAGATTTTTCTGCAAGGGATGTGTGATGTCACAAGTCACGTGATGTGAACAGTTCCTAATTGTGCTTTGGTTTTTCCATTCATTTTTCAAAATAATTTATCTTTCATTTTGTTTAAATATTTTTAAATCTTTATCATCAAAAACAAATAAAAGTTTTTATTTTTATTTGCTAAAACAATTTTCATAATGTTTATTTAAGAAAATATACTGGTCTGCACATTTGAAATTGTCATTCTGATTTATCTTTTTTGTAAGTCTAATTTTTTTTACCTAAGATATGAATCCAAAAACAAAATAGAAGTTAAAAATAAACTAGAACGCTACAGTTTTTATTGACAAACTGAACATTGTTTTTATTATTTTTATTTCAATGTATATAAAATTAGTGTTTAACGGCAGAATTCCAAGGGCCAAATTTTTCAGGAGTCATTTGGCAACAGGAATGGGCCAATGTCTCATTGTTGTGATTTATTATTTAATATAATTTAACAATTTGTAGCTGCTTCTCTATTATTATCTTTCTGAGAACTAAAACGAGTAATGATAATGATCACTGCAAAAAATTTTAGATTTCCAAATAGGATACATGTAAAAGATGTAACTGAAATGGGAATTATTTAAACCTAAAAGTTACTTATCCTAATTTAACACAACATCAAATATCCAATAGTTATCTAGCTGTTATCAGTAACTTTTCACTGCATTATTTATTAAATATCCAACCAGCTAACTATATATTTCTTAATTAGTAATGATAAGATTTCTAAGTGTAAGATGTATGCATTTCAATCACATGATTACAACTTTCCAAGTAGTTACAAACTTGATTTTCCAAATATAAAATATATCTAATATTCATGCAAAAAATGAAACCCTAAATGCAATAAATCCCAATGGAAATCTACTGTATGTTGATGATATAAGTGTTACATCATCTAGGGATTTATCACCTTTTTATTTTATCTAACTTTAATAATGACAACCTAATTAAATGTTGAAGTTCAAATGATAAAACCAAATCTATATTTCACAAATATAAATTTTCTAATTTTCTATTTTAGAATTACTTTGTCATTAACAAATGATTTCCATCAATTTTACAAGCTGAAAACATAAAATTTGTAGTCATGAATTTATAGGTATATTAAATGAAAAGAAATTAGCTTTTCATACAATTTAAAATACTATAAATCCTCTCATTGGGCACCTGCACATTTTTGGAAATTTGAGTAAGTGTGGGGTCCTTTTTAGCCAATTAAAAAAAAATTTCTTAGAAATGAGAAAAACACAAGCTTGTGATAACATGACTCTGTATACAATTTGAATTAATTTTCATAAACTACAAACGTAGACAGTTTTTTTATAGTAATAATTATGCTGTAAATATTTATTTATTTATTATCTACAAGACATGCTTTAAGGCTTCTATTATAATGCTCCATGTTATACACATTATTGCCTAGTTTAAAATTTTCCTCATATTTAATCACAGGCTCACAGCGTAATGAGGGTCTACACACAATTATGTAAGCAGTTAGTCAATTGTCGCGTTTAAGCAGAGCCTACATTATAATGGGGACCTGTACACAATCAGAGGATTTACAGTTAATTACACCACTATCTTTCAGTTTTGCAAAATTTAGACAATTTTAACTTTAAATAAAGTATTTCACATTTTGTTTCCATACATTTCCAAACTGGAATTCTTTCAATTGCACATATTACTTTCTAAATTTACAATTTTTTGCAGTGAATATTTCAAGACTTTTTCATTAACTTATTTGCTTTGCATGTTAGATCTCATTTATGTACTATGTCTGTAACCTGATGTTTTTAAATAAAATTATTGAATAATGAACAAATGCAACAACAATATGTCATTCAAAAATTTAATTGTAGCAAAATTTTTAAACAATTAAGAAAAATTGAAATTATTAACAGTTTATCTGTACAGAAAAAAATTTTCCCATTGAAAGTTCTACTGAAAAGAATTGAACAAATTAAAATTGCTTCCTTTAAAAGCATGGAATGTACGAATTTTGTGCTGAGTTCGCCTTCTGATATATTTAATGTGTAGTTGTAGATGCTAGTGGTTTTTCTGTTGTTTTTAAACAAGGTGTACTAAATCAAAATTTAAAAAAAGGAAAAGTTTATTGTCCCAATTGTCAAGAAATGACAAATTTTACATATCATGTTGTAAGTATAGTATTATTATGATGTATCAATTTTAATCCAAGTTTTTGTTTATATAACCTGCTTAAGTTAATTTTTTATTTTACATTTTACACATCAAAGATTTTTTTAAATAATATTATGTCAGTTTTTTTGCACTGAGAAAAAAAGTAAATTTTACTTTTGTTTGATAAATCATGTAGTTAGTTTTATAAATTGTATATCTATGTTGTAACAAACTTGACTCAACAAGCTAAACGTATTTCTTTTGTATGTATTACAATTGAATGACTGAAGAGGCTATAATTATTGTACATAAAAAGTGTCTTTATACATGCTTTCATTAATTTCAGTTTAATAACATTAAAAGAAATTACTTTTAAATTATTAAAGACATAAACAAAAAATAATTTTGATTTCTGAGGTAAGTAACAGGCAGTGAATGTTTATTTCTTTACATATCCAAATGTCCTCATGATATCCACATCTTGTTCTGACATCCTATGCACATACACATAGCAGTATCTTTTGTATGAGTGCTCTGTGATGATTTGGTAACCATAAAGATATAGCAGCCAACAACACCAAGTACCATTGCATAGCACAACACTCAAATCACAACAACTAAAACCATGAGTTGCAATATAAAATCATCTATCTCAAAACCTACTTTCTTTTTGATATTTAATAAAGTGCTTTTAAAGACATTAAATGGCACTCTTAAACTTAAAACAATTACCTAAAATTGTTTATAGGTTTAAGCACCATTAATGTCATTAAAATCACTTATTAAATGTTTAGTGTCCTGTGTTTATACTAACTACTGGAACCACTGCAAAAGTCAGGTAGGCCTATTTGTCTTTCCTTTTCAGAGTTTGTAACGTCCAGAAATAAAGACACGTTTTTCTGGCTCCTGACAAAACCTGGATCCCCTTACTCCATGGACTACTCCAATCAAATCAAAACAAAATTTAATTTTTATTTTATTATAAATTGAAATGTTTGAACTGTAGCTTTCTCAAATTTATTTATCAAATAGTTTAGCAAACATTGTAACGGTTTAAAATCTTAGTAAAACGCAAATTTGACACCAGGTGACACAATTGCACCAAGTAACGTCAGAATTTCTCAGAATTTATAAAACGCCTGTTTTATACAATTAAAACATAAATACACACGTTTTATATGTCTAGAGAACAGGAAAGTATATAAACTATTTATTACTGGATACCCAGGACACAGTAAATGAATACCGAGGACATTTTTGTTGTCCAGAGGTCCAAAGGACTAGGATAGGCAGGCGCATATCTTAATTTCTTGAAAGGGGTGGCTAATCCCAAACAGGTGTTTATCAGAATTTACCAATTCTATTGAATTGGTGCAGAAACTTGATGAAATATATTCTACTAGGTTAGGTTAGGTTAGAATATATTTCATCAAGTTTCTGCACCAATTTAATAGAATTGGTAAAGTCTGATAAACACCTGTTTGGGATTAGCCACCCCTTTCAAAAGATTAAGATATGTACCTGCCTATCCTAGTCCTTTGGACCCCTGGACAGCAAAAGTGTCCTCGGTATCCATTTCCTGTGTCCTGGGTATCCAGTTCCTGTATCACCTGATTGGAGGGATTCCCAGAGCCAGTGTTCCGATTAGAACATGAGATAATCCTTATACTGACACCAGTATATAAGAAGGTTTCTAACTGGAAACAACCTCCTTGGCACTGAATACTGAAACTGAACTATATTGAGAATATATTGTTACGTGTGAAAGGGGGATGAGCAATCACCACGCGACAAATTAGGAGAGTCAGAATAAAAGAAGACACAAAGTGTTCTAGAGTATAAAAATATATTATTCTAATATTTATTCTTTATCACTTAAGAAACAAGTCGGACATAACATGTTCTGTTTCAAATCAATCGTTAAAATGGTTAACACTGACATAACTTAGATATAAATTTGAGCCAACAGAGGTTTATAAAATAATGTTATTTAGTTTCTATTTCAATTCAAATTCAATGAACTATCATATCTGGCAGTGAGCCTGCCGATAATCCAGATCAAGGTTTTCAAGAGCAATCATTCACCTAATGAGTCCAGAGGAGAACTGCTTTATCAGAGCTTCTCTGCCTTTTAAGAAACCTTCTATCCTACCCATTGATAGAGTTAACTAATCCAATAATGCGCGTATGACGCATCATTTCTCAATGTCTACGCCAACGCCATCTATTGATAGGATTCGTAAGTTCTTCACTGAAATACGTGTCAACAGCTGGCTAGCTTATAGCCAGGCTTGAGACGCCTAACAGCCCTCTAATTAAATTTTTTCAGCCTCTGAAAAACCAATAGGCTAATTTTCCTAACTTACTACAATCCTTTCTGTCTCTCAAATTTCCTTACTAAACAATTTTCTCTAATTCTCCTCTGTCTCCCCTTTGTTGTCTCAATCACATTTTTCACTAAATTTTCTTAAAACAAATTTCAATACTGGGTTACAAAAACAATTCAAATTTTTTTCTCCTGTTTTCCAAATTTTCTTTAAAATTTCAATTTTACAATACTTCAAAAATTAACTTTACATACACAAAAAAAACTCTTATTATTACTGTAATTTACATTTCCCTGAAAGGCACTAACGTATGCTTTTCAATCTCGTAAACAAATCGTACGTAACTCCATAGACAGGGCTGGTAACATTATGTCCCTGTCTACAAGATAACGTCTTGTAAAATACATGATCAATAGACCACACGAGGTAGTATCTAACTGTCTCATTCTCGGTGGGTTCCAAGTCTCATAAAGAGGCAACATGATATTTTTAGAGCCACTCTCTGCCACTCCACACTTTTCTGCACACTTATAGGTCCGGATGGGTCATATAATGTCACTTGTGTCGGGTTTCGCATGCTATCCACTATGAATAGTATCCAATGGTTTGGAACTGGTACCGGGAAAATCCAAATCTTTTGAGTTGGTGTCGGTCCGCCTCCTACTGCATCTAAACTCTGCCATGCCAATGGCATTTGGTTCTCCAAAAGACACTGTATCACAACCAATGAAAATGCAAATACATTGGGATAGTGTTCCATTACAATAGTCATGTAGTAATCTATGACCTAGTGATGGACCCATGACTTAGGTCCAAAAGCAAGCCTGGCCAGAGCTTCCATTTCATACTCTTTAACAGTAATGTCCCTTCGTCCATGTCGAAATGCCACGCCAAATGAGGCAATAGAGAGTATTTATTCGCATATGCATTTGCCTCCTCTAACATGGCATGCGGCAGTCCTATTTCATACGATCTCACATTAGTTGGTAATTGAATCGAAGAATCCATTAATTTCATCCTTACACCCAATTTCTTCACTTTTTCGATGTTCTTTCGGATTTCAGCTTTCTTCAGTGCCATTTTTATTTTCTCTTTAAACCATGTCCAATAGGCTGGGATTCCTTCAGGTCCTTCCAGGTTCCTTTCCTTAACTGCTACCAACACGTTTTTCCTTTCAGTTTTTATTTCATCCAGACTCCTTGTGTATTTTTTCTCCGCACGACGTTCTTGTTTTATAATTATTTAAAATCTTTTTAACGTCTCCTTTTTTATTTCCTTTGCAGCTTCTTGTCTTTTCCTTTGCTTATTCATTTTCCTTCTTTCAGCTCGTCTTAATCTTGTTTTTTCCTGCTCAGCTGTTTGCTTAAGTCCCTCGGCTTTTGGCATCTCCATTCGTGTTTGTCGCTCCGTATATGGTCTTTCGCACTTAACCAATTGATCTATGTTTTCAAATCTTACTATTAATTGTTCTTCTTGCACGTTTTCTAATTGTTCACTTTCATGTTCTAGCTTACGATTATACACATCATAGAATCGAGTTGATTCGCCCGACAAGCTCGAGTCCTCGTCAGACGAACTTTTCCTCGTTTCCGCCATATTCACACACTTTCAAAATCACACTAATTTACAGCAAATTTTACAGTTTCAATAATAAATTAATAAATCACAAATTAATCAAATCTATTGAAATCAATTCACACAAATTCATTAATTTATTTACACTTACAAAATTTTATTGTTTTGCAAATTTGTTAAATTTTTACTCTTTGCAGTAATAATAATTTTCACAACACGTTCATCACTCAATTAATTCAAACAAAATTTCATTTATACAATTCTCAAAAATATCCAACAAAACAAAATTAAAAAAAAAAAAAAATTCTATTGCTTTGCTACTTGCGATTGCGATTAAACAATTTCACTCAAAATCTCAAACTTTTACACTTCGTTAATTGCTTTCATACAAATACAATCTTAATCTATTATCAATGTATTATTCGTCCCTTTATTTCGCTTTTTTTATGGTTTACCCGATCAGCTCAAGTTCACCTCTGAATCGCTAGTAAAAGTGTGAATAATCCACTCTCAATTTCGGCCTCAGTCGTTTAGACCAGAAGCTCGGTGACTCAAATGACGTTTTAGGCGATGACGTTGTTTTCAATGCAGCGCCCTCTGGTGTCATCTTTTTAAGCTGATCTTTTCTAGATTCTATCGTTTCTTGTTGTTTTTTGATGTTTTCAAATAGTTGTTTGATTGAAATTTGATCTTAATCGTCAATAAATCTTTCTTTTGCTATTGGTCGTGTCAATTTTGCACTATTGTTTACAATTTTTTCAAATGTTTTTACAATTTTTGATTTATTTACAGGTATCAAATTTAAATTTTCATTTTCAGTTACACTTTCAATTCTTACATTATAAGGTTTCAATCTTTCTACATTTACAATGTCACTCTTTTTATCTAATGAATCTATTATTTCATAATCATTTGGTGCTGTTCTGCGCACTATCTTATAAGGTCCTGAAAATTGTGGTAGTAATTTTTCACTCAAACCCACTTTCCTATTCACAGTTCTTAAGTAAACGTGGTTTCCTGGTTCGAATTCCCTCACAACTCTGTCCTTATCAAATCTCGTTTTACTCTTTGCAGAAGATTTCACTAGTCTATCATTTGAAATTTTCCTAGCTTCTTCCATCAATTTTGATGTTTTCAAAGTAAATTCTTTCTTTGGAAGTTTCCACTTCACATCCACATTCATATCTGCCTCATACCCTTTCAATAGGTAATGAGGTGTGTAACCTGTTGTTTCATGAACTGAGGTGTTATAGCTGAATATTAGAAATGGTAAAAGTTCATCCCAATTGGTGTGATCTTTATTTACATAGCTTGTTAGCATTTTCGCAAATCTTGCATTTAGTGGTTTCAACTAAGCCATTAGTTTTGGGGTGGTATCCACTAGTTGTCTTGTGTAGTGCTTTAAACAGTCTAGATATTTCATTTACCATCTCATTTCTATATTCAGTTCCTCGATCACTTAAGATTTCTCTTGGACTTCCTTCCTTTAGAATTACTTCATAAACGAGTGATTTGGCTGCTTCAATTGCTGTGCAAGTTGGTGCTGCTCTAGCAATTACAGCTCTAGAAAGATAGTCCGTAATCACAAACACATAATTATTTCCTTGGTTTGATGTAGGAAATTTTCCAAGAGTGTCAATCCCTATTCTTTCAAAGGGTTTTGATATTGTTACCCATGGTTGTAAAAGTCCTTTTGGTGGGGTTGTCATTGTTTTTGCCTTTGCACACTTTTCACATGATAATACATAATTCCTGACATCTTTATATATTCTGGGCCAATAAAATCGGATGCGCATCCTTTTCTATGTTTTAGACATTCCTAAATGGGCTCCAGCCAGACCATCGTGCATTTCATGCAATATCTCTTTCTTCAGATGATCTGGTACATATAACAATAAAACTTCCTGCTCTAAGTATTTCTTTCTTTTGAACAATACTTTATCTTGAAGCACAAACTGCCTTAGCGGTCGTCTTCTTTTCCTCGGGAGTTTTTTGATGTCTTTGACTGATTGTAGAATCTCTCGGATTTTCTGGTCCTTTCCCTGCTCTTCAGGAAAATCCAAATTTTCCACAAGTAGTGATGGCAATTTTATTTCCTCATCTCCTATTTGCTCCGTGATTCTACTTAATGCATCAGCATCTAAGTGTTTCTTGCCTGACTTATAAATAACGTCAAAGTCATAATCAATCAATTGTAATGACCACTTTGCTAGGCGACCATTAGGGTTCTTAACCAATTTCAACCATTGTAAAGCTGCATGATCCGTAATTACACTGAATTTTTATCCATACAAATACAGTCGGAATTTCTGTATAGCAAATATAATTGCTAGACATTCCCTTTCCGTTGCTGAGTAGTTTTGTTCGGCATTACTTACTTGTGAGTAATTGCCAAATAATTAGGTCCGCACAAATCTTTTTGTCTAATAAGATTGAAAGTGCCCATAGGGTACGAGTGATCTTATCTGACTAAAAGATAAGTGCTGACCTAATTTTGACAATTACTCAAAAACTAAGTGTATTTTATGAAAAAATTTTCTCATAAAAAATTGGTAAAACAACTATAAAAAATTAGAGAAACAACCATAAACAATTTGAGAAACAACCATAAAAAATTGAAGAAACAACCATAAAAAAATAGAGAAACAACCATAAAAAATTGGAGAAACAACCATAAAAATTGGAGAAATGACCATGAAAAATTCGAATGGGATCAAAATGCCATTTCCATTTTGGTTGTGAAAACCCACAACAGATGGCGCAAGGAACAAGCGTGCATTATCGAAATAGTGAATGCAGCCACCTACTAGTGAAAAGCATTTTATTAATACTTCTTTTGACATATTGTAGAATACGCTAATAAAGTTGGTCAAAATTGCCAAAACGTTTTCGACCTATCACGGTTTTCCTCAGTGGGTTTATGAGGACCCTTACTATTTAGGTACGAATATGTAACAATTCTGTGGGCAGAAAAGACGCACAACTTTCCTCTTTGAAAGCTATACAAAAACTGCTTTATTTTTTAGTATATCAAATCTTTTCGAAACAATACACGAGTAGTTTATATTTCCTATTGTCAATTCAAGGGGACACTTTACCATTGTGTATGTAATTGAAGCTCCAAGGACAACTTGGAACCTCACATCCCACCCTCTTTAAATACATCAATATCAAAAAAAAAAAATTTAAAATTGTACAAACAATTATTCACACAAGGAAAACAATTTGTGTACAAATGCAAAATATCACAAAATCCAAACATTACAATTTCAAATAATATAGGCAAGCTGACAATTTTTTACAGCAAAGCAAATTAGACCCTTCCCTACAGCAAATTTTTACCCTTCTTGCACCGCACGTTTCCGTCATCCCTAGTAACTAACTCTCTACTCTCTGTTTGATTCCCCTCCGTAAGAGGATCTTCAATCACGAACTCTGATTCCTGAAGTCTCCCTGTTCTGGGAACCTTCCAACTAACCCTTTCAATTCTGCTTCCTTGTCGCCTCCTAACACAACTCTTGGATGCGCTAGAATTGCTGTCTCTGAAGCACATACTTTAAACACAGTGTCCTCACACTTCGAGACACTATATCTATCCAAAAAAATGTAGGCTTGATTGTTTTTTGCAATCTCAATAAATTCGGGAGAAATAATCACTGAGACAGAGAAATCCGTAGCCTGGTCAAAAACAGAAATAGGCAAAACCCTGTAAACTTCAAAAGCTCCACTAACAGATCTCAATGGAATACGGACTGCCAACCGCAGCCGACCAACTGTCGCATACAACCGTGTGCAACAACAAACATTACTATAAGAATAATTTCTAAACAAAGGAATCTCCATCCTTTTTAACCAAAGCTAAAAGCATTGCCTCACTAATATCTTTATTATAAAAAACTAAACACATACGTCGTGATGGTGGTATGACCCAAGACTGGTCAACCACAGGTCCCCTACTTCTCAAACTATATCTAAGTTCATTATTTACACCTAAATCTGCCTGCTGTTCTTGAATTGGCACTGTTCTGACTGGGTTTGTCATAGGTATCTCATCTAACAATTCTGACTGCTCTAATGGGTCTGTTTGTTCTGTACCCCAATCCTGAAAACTGCCTTCTGGAACACTACTTGCTCGCCTCAATCTGTTTACATGTACAATCTGCTTCTTCTTAGAAAACAAACTTTCAATTTCACAGTTGACTGGCAAAGTTAACTTTACTATTCTATAAGGTCCTTTCCATTTGTAGGTCAATTTCTTAGCTAAACCTCTACCAACCACTGGA